>VAHF01000234.1:0-33302 GCA_008009225.1 Acer yangbiense | reverse complement strand
CTTAGACACCTAGATTTGGGAACCTTAGCAAGTCTATTGGGATTTGTCACTTGGGTTGAAATGGTAAGTCTTGACCCCACCTGGGGAGCTCAAGCAGAAGAGAGCAAGTTGCATGATCATGCATTTGTGCTACATTGATATATTTATGCTCTTATTAATTGTTTGAGATGATCGGCTGTACATGCTTATATGTATTTTCTTCATAAGTGTGCTACATTGACTTGCTTGCAATCCATGTTATATTTATGCTCAAACATGTATTTTTGGAATAGGAGATATACTTTGGGAGTACTTTTTGAATGACCTATAATTGATCTCCATGACATGATGATTCTTTTTAATGACATGCTTAAGATGAAAAGTATGAGATGAAAAATGTGATTTGTTTGATTGCAAATGTGAATGCAAATATATGTACAAAAGCATCTTTGAGACTCAAATAAATAAGGATCTTAAAATCCAAAGTCTCTCTTTCTTATTTGTATACAAGGTGTATACATCATACAGTATCTCACCAAAAAAATCAATAGGGTGCAAAGTCGCTCATGTCTTGTTTTGCTTATAAGTTGAATATAGTTGCTCTTTAAATTAAAATGCTTAACTCTATATCCTTGCTTTTTCCATGAGAAATGGCGAAATGGTTTGAATTCTATTGGAAACCTTTGTTGTTTGCTTTGCCAAATACCATTGCTTTTGATCTTAAATGCAACATGTCTTGCATGCAAAGCATTCTTGTCACACATCCTTTTCTTAGAATAAAACTCCTGAATCTCTCTTACTTAATTGAGTTGCATAAAATTGCTTATATGATTATGCATATGTGCTTGTGCTACAAGCTCTCCTTGCTAAAGCTTACCTATTAAGGGGGACTCCCTTTGCCTATCTCATGACAACAAGGGGAGTAGGGTTGGGGAGATTTTGTGCCATTATCTTGCATTGCATGAGGGGAGTTAGAGAGAGAGTAACCTATGTTGGGAGTTGTTGCATTTAGGGGGAGTTGCATTGCATTAACATGATACATTTTTTTTGTTATTGATTTTCTTTGAAATTGCAATAATCTTGTTATTAGCACCTCTCACACACTTGGTCTTGGAAGGTATATTTCTTGTTGTTTTTATGTTAGGTTGGATTTTTCTACAAGCTTGGATTGACTTGAAGATGTTCAAGACTTAGACTATGAGCTTTATTGTAACGTAAAAAACTCTTGTTGACCAACCAATTTTTTGTTTTTGTGAGGATGCTATGTGAGTGTTGATTTTGTCACGAAATAGCCAAATGGGAGATTATAAGTGCCTCACTTTGATTGGAGTATTTTGTTGACAAAATCACAATGGAGTTCAATTTGTAAGGGTAGTTTAGGATTGAAGAAATCCTCATCAAGTGCCAAAGGACCTCATTGTGGACATCAAGAGCTTCAAGGAAGGTAATTCACTTGACTTAACTCTTTATTAAAAGATTTAGAGTGCACACACCCACACACAACTCATGCATTTTAGTATTTATGTTTGTTTTGGTATGGTTGTTAAATCTCATTGTGTTGTTCAAAGAAAGATTTTTTGAGATTTTTTCATATTTTTATGAGTCCAACTGTGTGGGGATTTGTCCCTAGATTAGTTCCATGTGATTCGGAGACTTATCTATGTGTTTTAGATCATTTCCGAGACATTTGGGACATTCTGTATTTTTACCGAAATCGAAATTCAATTCCGAGCTTAAATTGAAAAGTTATATAATTTTCCAGATTTGTTATTGAGTCCAGGTCAATATTCCGAAGATGGAATTGAATTCCAAGATTCGAGGTCAACTGGATGAAGAACGTTTGGAACCGAAGCCGGCTTAATGTGGCATGATAGCCAGACCAAGCAAGGGGTGGCGTGTGAGCCACTAGCTCCGTAGGCCCAAACTTGTTCTTTGCCCGGCGTGTGCAACGGGACACACACGGCCTCACCTGATTCATTTGTTTTGTTTTTTCAAGGTTATTTTATTGAGTGCTTTTGTTGTATGTGAGCTTGTTTGTGTTGTGTGTGCATGATGCATGAGTGGAGTTGACTTGACCTTTTATTTGACAACTTGACTTTCTCTCTCGTGAGCTCACCACACAGGATTCTCTCTTTTGTCTTTGACTTTTTAATGATCCAAATCCGGTGCGTGTTATGTGTTAATCTTTATATAAATATCATAACAGTGCATTTGTGTTTATATATATATGTTTAATAAAATTAAAATAGCAGATAGAACAAGAGATAAAATGAAAAGATAACAGATGGAAGAACATGTAAAGCAATAGATGAACTAATAACAAAGGTAATAAGTAAATAACAACATGAGATAACGTGAGATAACAAATAAATAAAATGAGAGAGAGACAAAGAGAGGGACGAGAAGAAGAGATTTTCTCTTGTATTGATATCAGATCATCATTTGTTTTAACAATACAAAGGCCATATTATATAGGCAAACAAACAAAGAGTGTATATTGCAATTTTCCACACACATTGTGCCACCAGTCAAGCTTAGCTTCTTTCACCATTCCACATGTGAGTGATCCAATCAATATACAACATATGTATGACATGTGTCCCTTCTAGAAGATGGTGGCCACCAGGTTTACAACACTCCCCCTTGGATTCCACCATTTATATCTTAGTTTTGCTAGGGAAAACCCAGTGGGACAAAACCTTAGCAAAAGTATATACAATGATCTTCTGGATCAAGTGGTATGGATGTGTTCAGAACTGCCTCATTAAAACCTTTCCGGTAAAACCCAGTGGGATAAAATCCGGTAAAAGGAAAAAGATACAGTACACATATGTCCATTCAAAATTTTGCTCCCCCTGATTGAACGCTCCGCTGAACAAAACTTCAACATCAATCATGTAATTGAAAGCCGACGTATGCCAATTCCATATACTAGTTTCTCAAAAGTTGATGTAGGCAATGCTTTGGTAAATAGATCTACCAGATTATCTTAGCCGCATACATTCTCGGCTTGTTTCATGAAGTGCAAGGATCTCAGAATGATTAGAGGATGTAGCAACAAGAGTTTGCTTTGTGGAGCGCTAGGTGATTGCTATGTCATTATATGTAAAACATATCCCATTTGTAAATGAGCTTTATGAGGATCAAATAAATACCCTGCATCAGCATAACCATTAAACCTGAAAAATTGTTAGATTTTGAATAATATAATCCTAATCTTTCGTTCCACGAAGATAATGAAAAAGATGTTTAATCTCATTCCAATGTCTCTGAGTTGGTGCTGAACTGAATCTAGCAAGCAAATTCACTGAAAATGCGATATCTGGTCTAGTACATTGAGCCAGATATAATAAAGCACCGACGCATTAAGATATGGTACTTCAGGACCAGTATCTTTCATCATCTTCGGTTAGTTGGAATGGATCTTTATTAGAATCAATAGTTCTAATAAGCACATGAGTATTAATATGATTATTATATCCTTATCTTATCGGATATTCACTGAGACGGTTATACCACATCCGTCCAAATGTTTTTAATCCATATAAGGATTTTTGTAGGTTTATTAAATACAGATTACGAGATCTCGATTTATATGCTTTTAGCATTTTAAATCCTTCAGGGATTATAAATATTTGCTTTAAGTGAACCATATAAATTATTACTACGTTTAGAAGACGTATTTCAAGCTTTTAAAGGCAGCCAATTTATCAAAAATTCGAAACGTAATCGTATTCATCACATATTGAATACCAAGTTTCTATTAGAAACCTTGTACTACGAGTCGTGCCTCATATCTTACGATCTCATTTTTCTCATTACGTTTCCGTATAAAGACCTTTTAGTATCCAACGAGTTTGACATCTTCAGGTGTCTGGAGAACTATTGGTCTAAATACTTTATGCTTGGCTTATGAAGTCAATTCTTCTTGAATTGCTTCTTTTCATTTAGGCCAATCATGCCTTGTCTACAATCATCGATACTATGAGTTTCATAATCATCATTTCAGTATCTACTGTATTTGAAAATGTATCACTGATGATTATTTCTTCACTATTCCACATTTCTCATGTATGATTGATAAAATTTATTAATTCTTATATTTTTGTATCTTTGTAGAGATTTCTTCCATTTCAATGGATTTAGTCATTTCATAGACTCGCGTCTCTTTAGATATATCAGACTCTTTTGAGTTGATTTAGAGAAAATGGATTATTTAATTACTCGAGCTTTGTTTACATTAGGATCCTGATAACAATACCTTTCAAAGGTTCATAAGCTTATGATATTTATCAGATGATTTATTCGTTGCATTTTACTTAGATCGTTCTTCAGGAACAATCACCCGCCGGGGTTATGAGATAGCAACTTATAAAATTTTGTCACCTTTAATATATCAAGTAACCGATTATAATTATCTGATGATCAATTATCTTGAAAATGAGCATGTCTATAACTAATTACAAATTGTAATGGTAAATAATAATGATAAGCAGTGGGCCAGAGATGAATAGAATGTCTCCATATAGAAATTGGTAATTGTATGAAAAATAATAGTTCTCGCAATTACATAGAGATGCTTGATAAGTGACTTGCTAATCCATTCTGAGTATGAACATGTGGAACTGGATGTTCAATATTAATCCCGACTGATCTACAATATTCATCAATGTCTTGGAAGTAAATTCATCAGCATTATCAAGGCGTATTGACTTAATCGGATATAATCGGGAAAATACGCCCGAAGCCTGATAATCTATGCAAGTAATCTTGCAAATCAACATTGCGTGTTGGTAATAAGCAAACATGTGACCATTTGATGGATGTATCAACTAGGACAATAAAATAGTGGAACGATCCACTTGGTGGATGAATAGGTCCACATATGTCCCCTGAATCCTTTGTAGGATGATGGGGATTCAAAGCCAACCTTAGAATGAGATGGTTTTATTACTAATTTCCCTTGTGAACATGCAGTACATTATTTCATGGGATAAAAGAATCTTCTATTTCTTAAATGGATGTCATGAGAATTTTTAATGATTCTACGTATCATTGTAGATCCCGGGTGACCAAGATAGTTATGCCAAAGCATAAATATTTTTGGATCTAAGAACTTCTGGTTCATATCTGCATAAACTTATACACCTCTTATAAGAGTGTAATATCCAGACAGATGATAAAGCATGCAGCCTTTCCACAACGAGTTTCTGGCCTGAGTCATGAGAAGTAATGCACAGATACTCAATATTCTCATCATTTGTAGTTTCTAAGTGATACCTTACACCGTATATACACTGAATGACATGTTCAGATTTCTTCTGGACGCTTGAATATAAGCATCATTGATACATATTTTAGTATTATTGGTAACAATATCATGGCTCTACCAGAGCCTTCTATCAGATCTGCTGGACCTGAAATTGTATTAACATTTGCTTTGAGCACGGTTAAATTCAGAAAGTATTTCTGATTCCGCAGAATCGTATGTGTCGTTGCACGATTAAATTCAGACATATATCTCTTGCATCTTGCATTTCAATATCACCCAATTTACCGTTTAAAGACACATCTATTCACAAAGAAAAATAAAGTGCATATTAGACAAAGTGATCAAAAGTATAAGCATATAGATATGAAAATATATCTATCATAAAACAAATCATGAATCATATTGATTTTTCGAACTTCCGGTCGACCATGAACTACAGGTTCATAAAATCAGAAAACTTCAGGTTCTAAATAGAAATTACAAATTGACTTTCTAGATGAAAGAATCGTAACTGATCCAATTTAGAATTCTGGTTCTAATAAACTTTGACATAAAAGTTTTAATATCACAATTTAAATTGAATTCAGAGCTTCAAGTTTGATTAGAATTTCATATTCAAAACTAAGAACTTCAAGTTCAAATTCAATACTTCGTATTCAAATTAGAACTTCGGGTTCTATATAGAATTTGAATTTTGGAATTTCAGGTCCCAAGTATGACATTCATGTATATATTAATGAATCCAGAACTCCATATTTTTACTGAAATTTAAATTTAGAACTTCAGTTTCGGTTTGTGTTTGTAAACCATGCCAACTTAAATATTATAAGATAATCCCAGAAACTTCAGATTCTGGTTAGTCGGTCAAGCCGAGCTTGGTTTAAATTCCAGAAACTTAATGATTGACCTAGTTAGGCTCAACACATATTTATACGAATCCAGAAACTTCAGGTTCTGGTTAATTGGCATACTCAGATACATAAATTGCATAAAATTAAATAGATGGTAAAATATAAAATAAATAGAGATATAACACAAAATAAGATGGAGAAGAACAAGAGACAGTATGAGATAAAGTGAGGGAGTAAAATGAAGAGATATTGCCTTTGTTATTGTTATTGATGATTCGAGATTACATCCTGACCACACAATTTCAACTGTGTAGTGATTTGAATAAAGCATAATTGTACTTAGAGACTGATCTATAGTTTTGAAAGCATAAAATGTTGCCACTGATACCTGGCATTTGGTAATGCATAGGTTGGTTATCAATGGTTCACTCTGAGTTTTGGATCCTATCAAATGATCTTTTAGTTCTTGCCATAGAACTTCGGGTTCTGTGACAGTTAGGTATTGGGCTTTAGATCCTCATGCAGATGGTGACGGATAATAACCAAGGCAGTAGATTCGTCTTGTTCATATGCCTCGGCCCATTCTCAATAGTGTAATACAGGCCTTTTGATTTTAGGAGTAATCTGGCATCAATAACCAGGACATGTAATTGTCCCCATACACTTCTAGTGCAGCAAATTCAAATTGCAAGTTTTGGCATTATTACAGTTTATAGTTATCTGAAAATCACAATCGGAGTCAGAACTTCTGGGTCTGCAAAAATTCGAGAAATTCGAGGAATTTAAACCTTCAGATATATAAAGGAATATTTGTAAGTAAATAAATTCAAAAGCTTCAGGTTCGGTAATGATAAATAAATCCATAAACTTCAAGTTCTGGATGGGTGATCAAACTATTTAATAAAAATCACAAAATAAAATGCGTAATAATAAGTGCGAAAAAAGTAAATCTAGACAATTTCATAAATTACGATAAAATAAATAAATACAAATAAATAAAGGGCATAATAAATAAATCCAGAACTGCAGGTTTTGGTAGGTTGGCCTAGCCAATCTCATAACAGCGTATAAATAAATAAATGCGAGAAAATAAATCGCGTTAAAAGTAAATAAAATACGAGAAAGTAAATTTGGTAAAAATAAAATATGGAAAGTAAATTCAGAACTGCAGGTTCTGGTATTAATAAATAAAAGTCTAGAAGCTTCAGGTTCTAGTAATAATGAATTCAAAACTTCAGGTTCTGGTAATAATATAGGAACTTCAGGTTCTAGTGGTAATAAATTCAGAACTTCAGATTCTGGAAATAACAGCATTGTGTTGATAACGTGTTGTAATAAAATTAAAATAGCAGATAGAACAAGAGATGAAATGAAAAGATAACAGATGGAAGAAACATGTAAAGCAATAGAAACTAATAACAAAGGTAATAAGAGGAAGTAAATAACAACATGAGATAACGTGAGATAACAAATAAATAAAATGAGAGAGAGAAACAAGAGAGAGGACGAGATATGAAGAGGGACGAGAAGAAGAGATTTTCTCTTGTATTGAATCAGATCATCATTTGTTTTAACAATACAAAGGCCATATATATAGGCAAACAAACAAAGGGTGTAAATTGAAATTGCAATTTTCCACACACATTGTGCCACCAGTCAAGCTTAGCTTTTTCACCATTCCACATGTGAGTGATCCAATCATATACAACACATGCATTGGCATGTGTCCCTTTTAGAAGATGGTGGAAGCCACCAGATTTACAACAACATATATATATTATATATTTATATAAACCGTGTAATGTTCTTTGCAAGACCTGACATATAGATATTATTTATTTTCCTCTTTTCTTACACACACACATTTTGGAGAGCAAAAATTCACTTTTAGAGAGAAATATTTTTCAAGAGAGAGACTTTCAAAATTCCATCTTCACTCATCCAAATCCAAAACCCATCATCTTCACACATCATCTAACATGTTCTAGGTATGATTTCTCATGGGTTTTCTCATTTACTCACATGACTTGTAGTTAGAACATTTTGCATCTCTTCACATGTTCTTGCTTTACAAGATTACATCTTTATTACTTGACTAGTCTCAAGATTGTTTCTTTATGACTGAATGTTCTCAAGATAGTTTCTTTATTGTGTTTTGTGAGTTGCTTGTGGTAGATATTGCATATAGGACTTTGTTTGCCTATTTAGCTATGTTATATGCATGTCATTTAGCAAAATGATATCTAGGAATGTCTAACATGTTCATCCATGCCTAGATAAGCTTAAATGTCTAACCATGCATTTTAGCATCTTCAATATTGCATATATTCACCTAGGTTGTGTTATCTCTTCACTTTAGAGACAAGTCTTGTATTTTCCATTGGTAGATTGCAAGCATTGGACTAGGTTCACTTTTGAAGGCATACGGGTAGTATTGGTAGATTAGTAATCGTGTAAGATTTGACGTGGTCAACCTAGGTGTAATTGCCATTACAATAGTGGATTGAGGTTCGTGTGTGCGCACATAACAGCCCGTGGTTTTTCCCGTGTGGGTTTCCACGTAAAAACTCAAGTGTTATTTATTTCTGCATTTTACACTTGTTTGTTCTATTGACTAGTTAAGGGTTGTTCATTGAAAATTGACTAATCACGAAATTTGTAATAGTTGATTAAAATCTATTCACCCCCCCCCCCTCTAGATTATATTAGACATGTTTTATATATTTTCAGCTCCATTACTAAGGAGGAGATCCTCCTTGTATACAGCGGTATTTAATGGCAATCCACGTGTCAAACAGTGGTTGCTTCACAGATTTAAATGGGCCATTTTTGGCGTGACTTTCTCGAAACCGTCTCGTACACATCTTCAGCCATTACTTCATATTTCCTTTTATATTCTGGTAACCGTCCAACTCCTATCTATAAATACTTCGCTCCTTCCCTCACTTGCTCATGCTCACTTGTCTTTCAGAAATCAAGAACTAAATTCTTCTTCTTTCTTGGGTCTCTTCCCTCTTCAGGAGTTTTCTTCCCTTTCTTTTTTCTACTACAATGGCATTCCCCTCGAAGCTCCTTGCCTCTACTCAGGACACCTCATTATCCTCTTTGCCTCCTCGACTTGCTTCTTCAAATTTTTGCTCAACCTCCGCCATCCTCCTGACAGCCTTGATAAACTTTTGAACACGCAGCAAGCAGACTCAGAGGGGAGTTCTCCGTCGTCAGGGGAAAGAAACGTGGGGGGCGAAGGCGAAGGTGAAGGTGAAGGCGAAGGCGAAGGTGAAGGCGAAGGCGAAGGTGAAGGCGAAGGCGAAGGCGAAGGCGAAGGCGATGTCACTGGCGATGGTATCCCGTCTCAGCGTCGTCGTTCTGGTAGGAATCCCTGAATCCCTGAATCAGGCGGGTTTCCACAACAGACCCGATGACCCGATCCAGATAGCGGATGAAGAGGATGGTGCCGATGTCGATAAGGAGGAGGAGGAGGAGGAAGAGGGGGAACATCCCGACTGTTGATTCTGTCGGAGTTCTTGTTGGCCCTTGCCCCCTTTTGATGATGGTCGTATCATCCCGGATTTGGCCTGCATAGTCGATACCCTGGCTCGTCTTTGGAGGGTTTACAGGATCCCGGATACTATCAATCTCTCTCTCCCTCATCGGGGGTATGAAGTATATACTCCCCCTCCAGGCTGCCTATTAATTCATGTGGCCGCCTTTGAATGTGGGGTCCGGCTTCCTTTTCATCCCTCTCTTCGTAGGTTGCTTGTTGCTTTAGAGCTAGCCCCGCTATAAATTTCACCCGAATTTTGGAAGAACTTGACAGGGTTCTTGGTGCTTTGGAAGGAGCAATGTGAAAAATAAGGTGTGTTGAGGGAGCCCGGCTTCGATGAGATCCGTTATGTCTATCAAGTAACGAGTATGGTCCCTCGGGGTCAATTCTACCTGAGGCCCAAGAACAAGATGCAGTTTGTCCTTCCTAGGGCAAACGTGAAGTACAACCAGTCCTGGAAAGATGAATGGGTCATGATTGAGGGTGATTGGGGCCATTCAGTACATCTAGATGGGGCTGAGTACTCGGTTCCTACCCAGTTCTCTCCAAAAGATAAGTGGAGCACGGGTGTATGTAAGTGCCTCACTTTTGATTGGCGTATTCGTTGGCAAAATCACAATGGGGTTCTATATGTAAGGGTAGCTTAGAATGGAAGAAAACCTCATTGTGTGATCAAGAGCTTCAAGAAAGGTAGCTCTCTTGACTTAACTCTATTTTGAAGAGATGTAGTTGCACACACTCACATTGGTTGCATGTTTTGTTGATTGCATCCTTGTTTGATAATTGCCATGCCATGCTAGACTCTAGGTTGCATCCTCTTGTCACTTCCCACACTTGCACTTCATGTATGTTTGTCTTAAGTGTGGTGTAATTCGTTTCCGTTTGTGTGATCGGAAATGTCCACGCTTGCACGATGGTGTGCATGTCTTAGCGTGATGGTTGACCACTTGAGAAGGACTCATTCTTCTCTTGGATAAGTGTTAGATTCGGTTTGGTTATTTGGAGTAATGTGTCTAGTTTAAAAAGATTGGATTTCAATGTTTTAAACGTTTTTCAAAACCGACCTTTGTATGGTCTTGTGACCATAACTTTTTATCAAAAGATTTAAATTGAGTTTTGTAAAATTCTGGACAAACTAGACACCCATACCTTTCCAATGGTATATTATTCGTAATATTTCATGACCGTTTGGATTGGTTTTGAAATTTCCAAAGTGACCACTAAAACAGGGCATCACAGCTGTTATCCGAATCTGACCTTTGGTCACTCAAATGACCATAGCTTTTTCTACATTTGTCCAAATCATGTCTTGTTAACTGAAGTAGAAAGTAGACTTCCATACCTTTCCAACGATATATTATTCGAAAGGTTTCGATGTCGTTTGGTCATATTTTGGGGCGCTCAAAACTTGAGCTGATGCACTGTCTGTGCTTTACCGCGGCCTAGACCGCCCCCTAGGCATGTGCCTGGCCAGCGGTCCTCTGCAGCGAGCCAGATCAGTGACTTCATGCTTGATGTACCGCTGCCTAGGCATGTTGCCTCTTGAGCGGTACGCGCAGCAGTTGCCCGTGAAGAAGCTGAATCGTTTTCTTCAAAACGACATCACTTCATTTGGATCTCATATATATGTGTCTTGTTTGCCTTGGCTCTTTTTCTAGAGCAAAAATTACACATTTGAGAGCTTCTTGAGCATCTTCCACTTCAAGGCATCAAGACTTCATCTTTAAGGTTCCAAAACACAAACACCCTCCATCTTGCATCTTTCATTCATCTTCTAGCATGATTCTAGGTTGATTTCATTTAGGTTGTTAGTTTTGCTCACATGACTTGTATCTAGAATATCATTCTCATATCTTTATGTTCTTGCTTTACAAGATAGCTTTTTTATTACTTGAATTGATTCAAGATTGCATCTTTATGACTTGACTTAGTTTCAAGTTTGTTTTATTGTGGTTTGTGAGTTGTTTTGTGATAGATAATGCATACAGGATTTTGGTTGCTTATTTAGTGTTGTTATATGCATGTCATCTAGTGATATGATATCTAGGAATGTCTAACATGTTCATCCATGCCTAGATAAGCTTGAATGTCTAACCTTGCATTTTTAGCATCTTGAGTATTTCACATATTCACCTTAGGTTGTGCTATCTCTTCACTTTAGAGACAAGTCTTGTATTTACCTATTAGGTAGTTTGCAAACAAGGGACTAGAGTCACTATTAAAGGCCTGTGGGTAGCAAAGACGGATTAGTAATTTTAGGTGTGATGTGGTCAACCTAAATTGTAATCGTATTTGCAAATAGTGGATTCGAGGTTCTCGTGTGGCGCACATAACAGCCCGTGGTTTTTCCCCGTGTGGGTTTCCACGTAAATATTATGTGTCCTTTAATTTCCGCACTTGTATACTTGTTTTTGTATATTGACTAGATTGGGGCATTTTCGTAATTTTGACTAATATCGAAAATTGGGTAAAAATATGTTTAAAATCTATTCACCCCCCCTTAGATTTCTTTAGGACACGTTTATATTTATTTTCAATTGGTATCAGAGCGGGTTCCTTAACATAATTAGGAGATCCCTTGCTCTTGTTAGAGTCTCTTGCATTTGTTTGCATTGTTGTGTGTGCTTAGCTTGTTTGTGTGCATTCATTTCATTCAAACCCAAACACAATGAGTGGAAATGGAATGGGAGGTGAGGGTGCCTCTAGGACAAGACCCCCCTTGCTCACCGGGGTCAATTACGCCTCATGGAAGGGTAAAATGGAAGCTTATGTGAGTCAAATTCATGACCGGGCATGGATGGCGATTGAAGATGGATACACTCCACCTATGATGACTCCTATGGGAGGTGGAGAGGAAGTCCTCAAGCCGAAGGCACAATGGACTCCACAAAAATTTAAGGCTTCAAAATGGAACAACAAAGCCATGCATGCAATCCTATGTGCCATGGATGACAACCAATACAAGCTCATTCAAACTATAAGGATAGCGAAGGAAGCTTGGGATATATTAGAGACGGCTCATGAAGGAACCGATGTGGTTAAGGATTCCAAGCTCCAAGTTCTCCAAACACAATTTAAGACTATAAGGATGGAAGATGATGAGTGCTTCAATGACTTCCAAGTGAAGCTCATGGATATAGTGAACCAAAGTCACCAACTTGGTGATCCCTACTCGGATAGAAGAATCAAGCAAAAGATCATGAGGTCACTTCCCGAGAGGTTTGAATCCAAAGTGACGGCATTGGAGGAAAATAGTGACTACTCAAGAATGAAGCCAAGTGAGGTTATTGGAAGGCTTTTGGCCTATGAATCTAGGAAAGGTCCTACACCTACACCTCCAAAGAAGCAAAAGAGTCTTGCCTTGAAGAGTGTCAAGGTTGAGAAGGATGAAGAAGACTCGGATGAAGAAATTGCTTTGATGGCAAAGAAGTTCAAGCAATTTATGAGATTTGAGAAGAGAGGGTTTGGCTCCAAGGGAAAGTTCGTAAAGAAGAAGGCTCCTTTCAAGAAAGTGGAGCAAGCTCAAGAGAAAGATCATAAGAAGGGTGTCCAATGCTATGAGTGTAGCGGGTTTGGACACATTGCTCCCGAGTGTGCTAATTTGAAAAAGAAGAAGAAAGAGCCATGGCGGTTACTTGGAGTGATAGTGATGACCTAGAAGATGAAGACAAGTCTTCGGTTGATGAGGAAGACCAAGTTGCCAACTTCATTGCTTTCTCATCCTCTCACAATAGCAATGAAGTCATGAGTGACAAAGAAGAGGAAGAGGACAAGCAAGAGGAAGTGGATGAAAATGACTCAAATGGAGAGAGCAACTCCTCTATGTCTAATTTTGAGTTTGATGAAGAGATGGACTATGATGACTTCATGAGATTTTTTGAAAACTCAAGATTGAAGAAGAAAAAGGAGATACAAAAGTTGAAAGGGGAGAAGCTCGTATTGACTTCCAAGGTGACTCATTTGAGTAAGGAAATAAGTAAGGCAAAAGAGATGGAAGAAGGGTTGAAGATGGAGTTAGTCTTGACCAAGAAGAATGAGGAAAGCTTGAGGAAAGAGCTTATGGAAGCAAATGAGTTGATTGCTAAGATGACTTCCGGAACCGAGAAGCTTGATAAGATGCTATCTTGTGGGAAGAGTCCAAGTGACAAGAAGGGGTTAGGTTATGTGGAAGAAGTGGAAGCCACTTCCTTGAAGAAGACATCATTTGTCAAGAGCAAAGATGGTTCGAAAATGCTCAAACCCCTCAACCATCAACAAAAGGTTGAATTTGGTGAATCCTCAAAGCAAGCACAAGCAAGGATTCCAACAAGAGCTCCACCACCACAAGCTAGAGCTCCACAACCAAGACCTCCTCAACAAAGGATCCCACAAGTTCAACATGAGGTCTTCCATGCTCAACCTAGAAGACATGCCAACTTGGCTCAACCACAAAGGAGAGAGTTGCCTCAACACCCAAGAGCAACTCAAAATAGAAGGAGACCACAAATGCTTGCACAAGGCTATGGTATGAATTCCTACTTTACTCTTACTTGCCATTTTTGTGGAATTGAAGGCCATATTAGGCCTAATTGCTTTAAGTATATTAAATTGTGTAGAAGAGAAAGTATGATTGAGAAAAATATGCTTAGAAAAGCCACAATGCATGCACCTAGGAATTTTAGAGCTAATGGACCAATGGCTCCTAGGAATGACCATGTTTCACCTAGGATGAGTAGACATGATGACTATTATTGCTATGTGGCCCAAGTTGCCTTAAAAGCAAATGCCTCTAACACTTGGTACCTTGATAGTGGGTGTTCTAGGCACATGACCGGAAACAAGAGTTTCTTTGAAACTCTTGTGATGGAGGATGGTGGGTTTGTCACCTTTGGTGATGGATCTAAGAAAAAAGTCATAGAGAAAGGTAATATATCTATTCCCGGTTTACCCTCCTTGCCCAATGCTCTCTATGTTGATGGCTTGCAAGCCAATCTCATTAGTATATCACACTTAAGTGATGAAGGGCTTTCGGTCATGTTTGGCAAAGTTGATTGCTCTATTCTTAAGGAAAATGGGCAAGTTTTGTTGAAAGGCAAGAGATCAAGTGACAATTACTATTGTCTTGAGTCTAATCTCATCTCTTGTAACTTGTCTACTAGTGAGCAAATTGAGGTGTGGCACCAAAGACTTGGCCATATGAACTATAGGGACTTGAAAGTCCTTGATAGGTTGAATGTTGTTAGGGGCCTTCCCAAGTTTGGGAAAAAGATTGAGGGAGTTTGTGGACCTTGTCAACAAGGAAAGCAAACTAAAAGTGTGCACAAGAAAGGCAAATACCTCTCCACCAAAGAGCCATTGGAGCTCATCCATATGGACCTTATGGGTCCCATTCAAACCAAAAGTTTAGGTGGTAGAAAGTACATTCTTGTTGTTGTTGATGACTTCTCTAGGTTTACATGGACTTACTTCCTTAGAGAAAAGTCCGAAGCCTTTGAGAAATTTAAAATGCTTTGTGTCAAAATTCAAAATGAGAAAACCTCTCACATTAAAAGCATTAAGAAAATTAGAAGTGATCATGGGAAAGAATTTGAAAATGCTAAGTTTGAAAATTTTTGCAATAGCCTAGGCATTTCCCATGAATTTTCGGCCTTTTGGACTCCTCAACAAAATGGTGTTGTTGAGAGAAAGAATAGAGTCTTCCAAGAGATGGCCCGTGTGATGTTGCTTAGCAACAAAGTCCCTAGAAATCTTTGGGCCGAAGCCATCAATACGGCTTGCTACATAGGGAATAGAGTCTTCCTTAGGCCCGGGACTAAACAAACATCCTATGAGTTATGGAAGGGTAGAAAACCCAATGTGAGCTACTTCCACATCTTTGGGAGTAAGTGCTATATACTAAATGACTGGGATCAACTTGGCAAGTTTGATGCCAAGAGTGATGAGGGTATTTTCATTGGGTATGCACTTAATAGCAAGGCCTATAGAGTTTTTAATCTAAAGACTCAAAGTGTTATGGAATCATCAAATGTTGTCTTTGATGATTGTAGGCCCAAATATGATAACCATGATGAGGATGTTTGTGAGGTGGATGTCCTTCCTTTGAAGGAAAGTGGTGAGACTTCAACTGGTATGAAGTCAAACCAAGATGAAGAGGATGATTTGCCTCTTAATAGAGTTCCTCCTTTGGACTCTAATGAACCCGCTCCTTGGGTTAGAAAACTCCATGATAAGATGATATCATTGGAGAGGTTAGAAAGGGTGTTAGGACTAGGCGTCAAATAGCCAATCAAATTAGCTACACTTGTTACACCTCTCAAATAGAATCCAAAAAGGTTGATGAAGCCTTGGAAGATGAGTTTTGGGTTCTTGCCATGCAAGAAGAGCTAAACCAATTTGAGAGGAATGAGGTTTGGACTCTTGTTCCTAGACCTAGAAACACCAATGTCATAGGAACTAAATGGGTGTTTAGGAACAAATCCGATGAGGATGGCAACATTGTGCGAAACAAGGCAAGGCTTGTTGCACAAGGATACTCTCAAATTGAGGGTATTGACTTTGAGGAGACTTTTGCTCCCGTTGCTAGTCTTGAGTCTATAAGGCTTCTTTTATCCTTTTCTTGTGTGTACAAGTTCAAGTTACACCAAATGGATGTCAAGAGTGCCTTCCTCAATGGCTTATTGCATGAGGAAGTGTTTGTTGAGCAACCCAAGGGTTTGTGGATCCACACCACCCCTCTCATGTCTATCGCCTCAAGAAGGCTCTATATGGGTTGAAACAAGCACCGAGGGCTTGGTATGAGCGCCTCACTCTTTATCTTGTTGACAATGGCTACTCAAGAGGTAGTGTTGACAAGACCTTGTTCATCAAGTGCACTAAAGATGAGCTATTCATAGCTCAAATTTATGTTGATGACATTGTATTTGGTTCCACCAACCAATCCAAAGTTAGACAATTTGTTGATGTCATGTCTCATGAGTTTGAAATGAGCATGGTTGGTGAACTAAATTATTTCCTAGGCTTGCAAATCAAGCAAATGCATGATGAGATCTTCATATCCCAAGCTAAGTATGCGAAGAGCCTAGTGAAAAAGTTTGGCCTTGAGAATGCCAAACATTGTGACACACCCATGAGCACCACCTTGAAACTTAGCAAAGATGCTAGTGGAAAGGATGTGGAACAAAGTCTATATCGTGGCATGATAGGTAGCTTGCTTTACTTGACCGCAAGTAGGCCCGATATTTGTTTTAGTGTAGGTGTTTGTGCTAGGTACCAAGCTAATCCCAAAGAATCTCACCTTGTGGCGGTGAAGAGGATCATTCGGTTTGTGAATGGTACCTCAAATCATGGGATATGGTACTCCTTTGACACTAATCCAAGTCTTGTTGGATTTAGTGATGCCGATTGGGCGGGAAATTGTGATGATAGGAAGAGTACATCGGGCGGTTGCTTCTTCCTTGGGAACAATTTGGTCTCTTGGTTTTGCAAGAAGCAAAACTCAATTTCCCTATCCACGGCCGAGGCGGAATATATTGCCGCCGGTAGTGCTTGCACTCAATTGATATGGATGAAACAAATACTAGCTGATTATGGCTTGGAGCAAGGTACTCTTACTTTATTTTGTGATAATATGAGTGCCATTAACATTTCTAAGAATCCCGTCCAACATTCTAGGACAAAGCACATTGACATTAGACACCATTTCATAAGAGAGCTAGTTGAGAGCAAAACCATTGCATTGGAACATATGGGAACAAATGACCAACTAGCGGATTTGTTTACAAAGCCTTTAGACACCATTAGATTTGGGAACCTTAGCAAGTCTATTGGGATTTGTCAATTGGGTTGATTTGGTGTGTCTTGACCCCATATGGGGAGCTCAAGCAAAGAGAGCAAAGTTGCATGATCATGCATTGTGCCACATTGATATATTTTATGCCTCTTAGTTAATTGCTTGAGATGATTGATTGTACTTACTTATATGTTTTTTCTTAATAAGTGTGCTACATTGCCTTGCTTGCAATCCATGTCATATTTATGCTCAAACATTCTTTTTTGGAATAGGAGATGTACTTTGGAAGTACTTTTGATTGACCTTTAATTGATCTCCATGACATGATAATTCCTTTTAAATGACATGCTTAAGTTGAAAAGTATGAGATGAAAATGTTAAATGTTTGATTGCAAATGTTAAATGCAAATATGTGTGCAAAAGCAATATTGAGACTTAAATCAATAGGATCTTAATATCCAAAGTCTCTCTTTCTTTATTTGTAGAATAAGGCTACTATCATACGGGTATCTCACCCGGAAAAATCAAATAGGGTGCAAAGTCGCTCATGTCTTGTTTTGCCTATAAAATTGGATATAGTTGCTCTTTATTTTAGAAATACTAAAATTCTATATCCTTGCTTTTTCCATGACAAAGGGTGAAATTGGTTTGAATTCTATTGGAAACCTTTGTTGTTTGCTTTGCCAAATACCATTGTTTTGGTCTTAGATGCAACATGTCTTGCATGCAAAGCATTATTGTCACACATTTTTCATAAAATAAAACTCCTTGAATCTCTCTTACTTGATTGAGGTGCATAAAATTGCCTATTTGATTGCATATGTGTTCGTGCTACAAGCTCTCCTTGCTACCCTTTGCCTATCTCATGACAAAAGGGGGGAGTAAGGTTTGGGGGTATTTGTGCTTCTATACATTGCATTTAGGGGGAGTTGAGAGTGATTAACCCATGATGGGAGATGATTGCATTTAGGGGGAGTTGCATTGCATTACATTGCTTGTTTGATTCCTTTTTGAAAAGGCATTTCTTTTGTCATTAGCATCTCTCACACACTTGTTCTTGGAAGGTATTTTTCTTGTTGATTGTGTGTAGGTTGAATTTTTTCTACAAGCTTGGAAATGACTTGAAGATGTTCAAGACTTAGACTAGGAGCTTTATTGTAATGTAGAAAATTCTTGTTGACCAATCTTTTGTTTTGTGAGGTTGCTATGTGAGTGGTGATTTTGTCACGAAATAGCCAAAGGGGGAGATTGTAAGTGCCTCACTTTTGATTGGCGTATTTCGTTGGCAAAATCACAATGGGGTTCTATATGTAAGGGTAGCTTAGAATGGAAGAAAACCTCATTGTGTGATCAAGAGCTTCAAGAAAGGTAGCTCTCTTGCTTAACTCTATTTTGAAGAGATGTAGTTGCACACACTTACATTGGTTGCATGTTTTGTTGATTGCATCCTTGTTTGATAATTGCCATGCCATGCTAGACTCTAGGTTGCATCCTCTTGTCACTTCCCACACTTGCACTTCATGTATGTTTGTCTTAAGTGTGGTGTAATTCGTTTCCGTTTGTGTGATCGGAAATGTCCACGCTTGCACGATGGTGTGCATGTCTTAGCGTGATGGTTGACCACTTGAGAAGGACTCATTCTTCTCTTGGATAAGTGTTAGATTCGGTTTGGTTATTTGGAGTAATGTGTCTAGTTTAAAAAGATTGGATTTCAATATTTTAAACGTTTTTCAAAACCGACCTTTGTATGGTCTTGTGACCATAACTTTTTATCAAAAGATTTAAATTGAGTTTTGTAAAATTCTGGACAAACTAGACACCCATACCTTTCCAACGGTATATTATTCGTAATATTTCATGACCGTTTGGATTGGTTTTGAAATTTCCAAAGTGACCACTAAAACAGGGCATCACAGCTGTTATCCGAATCTGACCTTTGGTCACTCAAATGACCATAAATTTTTCTACATTTATCCAAATCATGTCTTGTTAACTGGAGTAGAAAGTAGACTTCCATACCTTTCCAACGATATATTATTCGAAAGGTTTCGATGTCGTTTGGTCATATTTTGGGGCGCTCAAAACTTGAGCTGATGCACTATCTGTGCTTTTCCGCGGCCTAGACCGCCCCCTAGGCATGTGCCTGGCCAGCGGTCCTCCGCAGCGAGCCAGATCAGTGTCTTCACGCTTGATGTACCGCTGCCCAGGCATGTTGCCTCTTGAGCGGTACACGCAGCGGTTGCCCGTGAAGAAGCTGAATCGTTTTCTTCAAAACGACATCACTTCATTTGGATCTCATATATATGTGTCTTGTTTGCCTTGGCTCGTTTTCTACAGCAAAAATTACACATTTGAGAGCTTCTTGAGCATCTTCCACTTCAAGGCATCAAGACTTCATCTTTAAGGTTCCAAAACACAAACACCCTCCATCTTGCATCTTTCATTCATCTTCTAGCATGATTCTAGGTTGATGTCATTTAGGGTTGTTAGTTTTGCTCACATGACTTGTATCTAGAATATCATTCTCATATCTTTATGTTCTTGCTTTACAAGATAGCTTTTTTATTACTTGAATTGATTCAAGATTGCATCTTTATGACTTGACTTAGTTTCAAGTTTGTTTTATTGTGGTTTGTGAGTTGTTTTGTGATAGATAATGCATATAGGATTTTGGTTGCTTATTTAGTGTTGTTATATGCATGTCATCTAGTGATATGATATCTAGGAATGTCTAACATGTTCATCCATGCCTATATAAGCTTGAATGTCTAACCTTGCATTTTTAGCATCTTGAGTATTTCACATATTCACCTTAGGTTGTGCTATCTCTTCACTTTAGAGACAAGTCTTGTATTTACCTATTAGGTAGTTTGCAAACAAGGGACTAGAGTCACTATTAAAGGCCCGCGGGTAGCAAAGACGGATTAGTAATTTTAGGCGTGATGTGGTCAACCTAAATTGTAATCGTATTTGTAAATAGTGGATTCGAGGTTCTCGTGTGGCGTACATAACAGCCCGTGGTTTTTCCCCGTGTGGGTTTCCACGTAAATATTATGTGTCCTTTAATTTCCGCACTTGTATACTTGTTTTTGTATATTGACTAGATTGGGGCATTTTCGTAATTTTGACTAATATCGAAAATTGGGTAAAAAATGTTTAAAATCTATTCACCCCCCCTCTAGATTACTTTAGGACACGTTTATATTTATTTTCAGTGTACTTTCTACAGAATCCAGAGGGATTCTTAAGAAGATCCAGGATATGAACTGTAAGTGCCTCACTTTTGATTGGCGTATTTCGTTGGCAAAATCACAATGGGGTTCTATATGTAAAGATAGCTTAGGATGGAAGAAAACCTCATTGCATGATCAAGAGCTTCAAGGAAGGTAGATTTCTTGACTTACTCTATTTTGAAGAGATGTAGTTGCACACACTCACATTTTGCATATTTTGATGATTGCATTTTGTATTCCCAAAGCCTTGCCATGCCTTATTCCTAGGTATACACTTGTTGCAAAGGGCGCTGTTCAAAGCGCCCTACAAGGCGCTGTACGAACAGCGCCCCCTTCAGACCCGATGAGAATGGGTCATTTTTGCATCAGACCTGATGCATTTTTTTGTAGGCGCTGTACGGGCGCTGTACGAAAGCGCTGTACGTACAGCGCCCTACCTTGGCCTAGCAAGTTCAGAATCTTGGCGCTGTTCAGGCGCTGTTCAAAAGCGCTCTTCTGAACAGCGCCCAGGTAGAAGACGTTTCATCTTCTCCTTCAGGCGCTGTTCAGGTCGCTCTACGTACAGCGACCTGTACAGCGCCCAAGGCATTTTCAGGCCATTTTTTCAAAACGATGTCACTTCACTTGGATCCCATTTATATATGTCTTGATAGTCTTGGCTCGTTTTCTAGAGCAAAAATTACACTTTTGAGAGCATGATTGAGTATCTTCAAGCCGAGGTATCAAGACTTCATCTTTAAGCTTCCAAATCACAAACCCTTCATCTTGCATCTTTCATTTATCATCTAGCATAATTCTAGGTTGATTTCATCTAGGGTTTTTAGTTTTGCTCACATGACTTGTATCTAGAACATCATTCTCATATCTATATGTTCTTGCTTTACAAGATAGCTTCTTTATCACTTGAATTGATTCAAGATTGCATCTTTATGACTTGACTTAGTTTCAAGATTGTTTTATTGTGGTTTGTGAGTTGTATTGTGATAGATAATGCATATAGGATTTTGGTTGCTTATTTAGTGTTGTTTTATGCATGTCATCTAGTAATATGATATCTAGGATTGTCTAACATGTTCATCCTTGCCTAGATAAGCTTAAATGTCTAACCTTGCATTTTTAGCATCTTGAGTATTTCACATATTCACCTTAGGTTGTGCTATCTCTTCACCTTAGAGACAAGTCTTGTATTTACCTCTTAGGTAGTTTGCAAGCAAGGGACTAGAGTCACTATTAAAGGCCAGCGGGTAGCAAAGACGGATTAGTAAATTTAGGTGTGATGTGGTCAACCTAATTTGTAATCGTATTTGCAAATAGTGGATTCGAGGTTCTCATGTGGCGCACATAACAGCCCGTGGTTTTTCCCCGTGTGGGTTTCCACGTAAATATTGTGTGTCCTTTAATTTCCGCACTTGTATTTTTTGTTATTGACTAGATTTTTTTGCCTTTTCGTAATTTGGACTAATCTCGAAAAATTGGGTAAAATTGTTTAAAATCTATTCACCCCCCCTCTAGATTACTTTAGGACACATTTATTATTTATTTTCAATTGGTATCAGAGCGGGTTCCTTAACATAATTAGGAGATCCCTTGCTCTTGTTAAAGTCTCTTGCATTTGTTTGCATTGTGGTGTGTGCTTAGTTTGTTTGTGTGCATTCATTTCATTCAAACCCAAACACAATGAGTGGAAATGGAATGGGAGGTGAGGGTGCCTCTAGCACAAGACCCCCCTTGCTCACCGGGGTCAATTACGCCTCATGGAAGGGCAAAATGGAAGCTTATGTGAGTCAAATTCATGACCGGGCATGGATGGCGATTGAAGATGGATATGTTAGGATTATGCTCAATAGCAAGAGTGTAATGTTGTAATTAACAATCTTTTTCATATTAATAAAGTGATTTCTGGTTTAACAAATCGTATAGCATTTATAGTTAATATTATAATTGTCAAAATAAATAATCATAAGGTCTAAAGACTATGAGAAAAGAAGAATTGTTCGTACATCTGAATATGTATGTGGTAGACACAATTCTTTAGTTAGTCTTGAATAATGTTCACAACTTAAGTTAAGGTTGGGCACCTTTATCTTGTTAAAGTTGTAGAATTCTTTTGCTAGCATTTGAGTGGGATCAAATGAGATATGATGAGTCTAAAATCATCGGAGTGTCTTCGAGCAAAAGGATCTAGTGCACTGGGTGCATTGAACAGGATCACAATGAAAAGCTTTGTCTAGAGCCGTCAATAGATAATAGTCTTTTCATTATCAGGACAATCGGAGAGTCTATCTTAATCCTGAGATAAATGATGGACTTATGGTTGCAAGTGATATCATTTGAGTTATCAATGAGTACGATTATATCGCATAGTCTATCCTCGATAGTTTGGTGATATTCATTTGTTAATCGATAGAGGACTTCATTTATAGATATGGACATCGTGGCTCCATTTAATTAAATGAGAGTATAATATCATCATATGGATGTTTTGAGGTAATTGGATATTAAATCTCAACGTTGAGTTTTCGATAGTGTCTATTGAAAACATGGCTTCTGGACAAGTCAAAATATCCAAGTTCAAAACGTGGTCATATGAGTAAATATGGTAACTTGGAGAGTTATAGGCGGTCTATGAACTCTTGGCGATTACTGATATTAATCACGAGGATACACTATCTCCTATATGATTGTCTAGGGTATGAATGAGGAGCATCTTCCTTTTCTATCTTTATTTAAGAGTTCAATTTTAGCTCTTTAGTGGAATGAGTTAAAATTAATGGATCGGACCTAAGTGAATCATTTGTTGATTGTGATTAGGTTATGTCTATTGAAGCTTAAATTTAGATGGCCCGCCAAGATCCCAATCCACACGGACTTGCATGGATCACTTGATATATTCTACCGGACCAATTTAAGGGTCCATCTAGAATTGCATTTAATATATTAAGAATATAATTTGCACATTATTTAAGTAATGGGCTGCTCAATTATATTTATATATTAATGAAAGACATGTGGGCTTGTTTCTTTTAGTAAGAATGGGTCTGGTTCACATGTGGGCTTTTATTTAAAGTCCAATGGATTAAATGAAATAAGAAAATAATATTGGCCCATTTATTCAAGTGGGGCGGCAAGGTTAAGTTTTAACCTAATATATTATTTTGTTTCATTTGTTTTAATTAAATAAGAATTAATTAATTTATTAATTAATTGTTTAATTAAGAACAAATCTTTTCTGATTAGGAAATATGATTCCTAGTGTTATACTATTGTTGGTAGTATACTAAAAGTAAAAGACTTATTTGGTAAGAAAATAAATAATTAATTTTATTTATTTAATCAAATAAGAAGTCTTTTATATTTAGTCAAATAAGGAATAAAGATTTATGAATTCAATTAGGGTTTAAAGTCTTAAACTAAATAGGAAATATGGTGCAATACAAACTCTTTTGGGCTTGAGAATTGCGGCAACCCTAGTCCCTTTTAGGTTGTGATTTTCGGCCACCCTAAGTGAAAGAAGAGAAGAAAATTTGGCCACCTATATAAGTGCTCTTATAGATTTCGGCCACCACAAGTTGTTCTGGAGACAATTTTTCTTCTTCTTCTCAATTCATAGAAAGCTTTATTCTACTAAAACAAATAGGAGTGTTAGATTATTCTTTGATAGTATACTATTTGCTTAATCATCAATAAGCTTGTGTATACGATATCGATCTAGGTTCACGCGAGTTTCGATCATTAAATTGAGAACTCAAAAGTGACCGGAATAATCTCAGTCATTCTTTTGATTGTTTTTGTGACTAACAAAGAAAAGAAAGTTTGTTTTGTCCATTCACAGGTTTGCAATTCAAAGAAAAAGGGAGACCACGCTCCTAGGTGATCCACGTTCGTGCTAGGATTGAAGATCTTGCGGATTACCATCGACGTAAGTCAATCGGATCACGCGACAAAAGGTATTCTACTTTTTGGTTATTGTATATGCATGTTTAATTAATTAAAGGGTTTAAGGTTCATAAAGGAAAAATTTTAAATGTCACTAAATCTTATTTTTAGTCTCGCTTCCGCTGCGTGTACTACGGTATTTTTCCCTACAATTGGTATCAGAGCCTAGGTTAAACCCTTTTAATTAATTAACGTATATATACGTGGATCTATTTCTTTTTATTGTGATTATGCATGTTTAGAAAGAGATGGCACTCTAGGTATTCGCATATATAATTACATGTGATGTATGGATTTATATATGTTTATGTGGATTGTTTTGCTCGATTTTGGTCCTAGATTTTCAATGTATTTTTGTTATGGAATTGTAACAAGAAGGGTGGTCTATCATCGCCATAATTCCTTCTTGGTAGTTGCTAGGTTTTATTTATTTTTTTAATATGTGCAGTATTTTTTTTATTATTACTGCAGCAGTTTTTTTATTAAGTTTTAGTGCAGTATTTTATGTGTAAAAGTACTGCAGTGAATAAAAAAAAAAAAAAAAATTAGTACTGCAGTATTTATTATTTTATACTGCTGTAATATGTTCAAGTATTGAAGATTCGAAGACACGAAGGAAAACGAAGCAACCAGAACCGAGAACGAGCACCGTGCGCACCCTAGGAGTGGATTGGGCTGCGCACGGCAGCCCTAGGAGTCTTCATGGGCTGCGCACAGCAGCCCCTTTGTGGGGTTGTGGGTTGTGCACGGCTATGGGGTTTGGGCCGAAGGATGAGCGTATGGTTGATGGGCCGCTTGAAGATCTTGTATTCCTAAACAATTGTAATTTACTTGTTTTTCTAGGATGGGCCAAAATTGTTGCTATTTAATTTATGCTTAAATATTACAATATTTGTTATTGTATGATAACATGACATATAGAATAGGAGTGCCACTCATATATCTCTTTTGGTATGAACATGCATTGAATGATTTAGGTATCTAAATTGGCATCTAGATAACTTGGTAAATCATTCTATGGGATTTAATCACACGCCTTAAATAATTGAGTGGGAGAAGGTGTTTTTGTAACACCTATGGCCTCCAAGGTTGGTTGAGCTTTATTATTTATGGTAATCCCCCCAAGGGGCGTCCATGAATGGAATTTAGCAACATACTTCCTTACAAGGATAGACTAGACAATGGACTCAAACGAGATC
Source organism: Acer yangbiense (assembly GCA_008009225.1). Classification (NCBI taxonomy): domain Eukaryota; kingdom Viridiplantae; phylum Streptophyta; class Magnoliopsida; order Sapindales; family Sapindaceae; genus Acer; species Acer yangbiense. The sequence continues at coordinate 7,520 of VAHF01000234.1, read as the reverse complement.
TACTCCCCAAGGAGGGATTTTCGTGAGAGAAAATTGAGGGTCGATATCTTGGTAACACACTCAATGGAATTTTATTGATATTCTCCCAAGAGTTCTTGTCAGTAAAATTGCAAGGCTAAAATTGAAAACGCTGGTTGTTATGTTAACAATTAGGTGGGACCTAGTCTAACTAGTAAATGGTGCGAACTCCCAAAGGAGGTGTAACATTTATGGGTGTTGGATCACCGTTGAATTTTTATGATTGAGTTATTTATTAATTCAAGATAAATATTTAAAGTGCTTTATCATGATTATTTACTTATATATGTTTTGTTTTATTCAGAAATCATGACCCCATCACTTATGAACATCCTAAAGATAACACTTTAACTGGAGATAATTATGTCACATGGAAAAGGAAAATTGGGTTGTTGCTGCAAAGTGAAAAACATAAGTTTGTTCTAACTACTCCTAAACCACCTGCTCCTAATAATGAATCAGCATAATGTATAGAGATGAGTATGAGCAGTGGAAGACTTCAGATGATATGGCAAAATGTTACATTATGGCCACTATCTCCGACGTGTTGCAACAGCAGCATGAAGGAATGGAGTCCGCTGCTGATATTATGATGTCTCTAGAGGAGATGTTTGCTATGAAGTCTAGGACGACTAGAGAGAGAGTGGAGTGACTGCTTTTATGAATCTTAGGATGAAACCTGGACAGGCTGTGAAAGATCACATGATGAAAGTCATAGCACATCTCAACATTGCTGAACTGCATGGCGCTGAGATAGATGGTGAGACAAAGATTGATATGGTTGTCAATTCATTGTCAGATTCCTTTGATCAGTTCAAATTGGACTACACTTTGAACAAAAAGGAATACACCTTACAAGGCCTGATGCAAGATGTTCAAAGTGCTGAAAAGATCCTTGTGAAAGGCAAGGTCAAGAGATTCATATGGTTGGTAAAGTTGCTACTGTTAAGGCCCGTCAAAGGTCAAGAAACAACAGAAGAAAAAGCAACTTGGGCCTATCAAGAAGGACACCAAGAAAGTAACCAAGATCAAAGGAAATGCTTCCTTTGTGGTGAAAAGGGACATTGGAAGAGAAATTGCCCAAAGTCCCAGAATAAGAAGGAAGAAGGTAATGTGAATTATCTTGAAACATGTTTTTTGGCTGATTCTACAGATTCTTGGATCATAGACTCAGGAGCCACTAATCATGTTTGTTATTCCTTGCAGGGGTTCCAAGAAAGGAGAAAGCTGAGTAAGAATGAAATCAATTTGCGCTTGGGCAACGGAACGTTAGTGTCTGCAAGTGCAGTGGGAGATATTAGAGTTTATTTGGATTCTAGAAGGCATTTAGATTTGATAGACGTTTATTATGTACCTCAATTCAAGAGGAATTTAATTTCAGTTTCTTGTTTAAATAATTTGGATATTCGGTTACTTTTAATAAAGTTTTTATTATTAGTAAGAATGACAAAATTATTTGCCAAGGTACATTGGAAAACGGTCTATACTTTTTGCATAGAAATATCTCTCACTCGTTAGACACAGAAATAACGGAACCTAATCATAAAAGAGTAAAATTATCAACAGATGAAACCTACCTTTGGCACTTACGCTTAGGTCATATTAACCTTAATAGGATTAAAAGATTGGTATGTGACGGACCTTTGAGTGACTTAAAGGTTGATGATCTACCAACTTGTGAATCTTGTTTGGAAGGTAAAATGACCAAAAAGACGTTCTCTGCCAAAGGTGCAAGAGCCACTGAATGTTTAGGATTGATACACACTGATGTATGTGGACCTATGAGCATTCAAGCTAGAGGTGGATATGAGTACTTCATCACCTTCACAGATGATTACTCGAGATTTGGTTATGTGTATCTCATGCGACATAAGTCGGATGCTTTTGACATGTTCAAAGCATTCAAAGCTGAAGTGGAAAATCAGCTTGAGAACACATAAAATCTTGAGATCTGATCGTGGTGGAGAATATCTATCTGGTGAGTTTCAGCAATATCTTATTGATAATGGGATTGTTTCTCAGTTTTCTGCACCAGGTACACCTCAACAGAATGGGGTAGCAGAAAGGAGAAATAGAACTCTTTTGGATATGGTTAGGTCTATGTTGAGTTATTCAACACTTCCTATTTCTTTTTGGGGATATGCTTTACAAACTGCTATATACATTCTAAACGATGTACCATCTAGGTCTGTTCCTAAAACACCGCATGAGTTGTGGACTGGGCGCAAGCCTAGTTTACAACACTTAAGGATATTTGGTTGTCCTGCGCATGTGTTAAAAGGAAAGACAGAAAAGATGGAGTCCCGTTCAGAAACATGTATATTTGTAGGGTATCCAAAAGAAACTAAAGGATATTATTTCTATAGTCCTTCAGATCTTAAAGTATTTGTTTCGACAAATGCTAAATTTCTGGAAAAGGACTATATGAATGATTTTGTGCCTAGAAGTAGAATTGTCCTGAATGAGATGTCAGGAGATACAATTCCACGAGAGGTTACACAACCTAACCCATTGTAAGTTCCGATCCAACACAAGATCAACAACCTACCATTCCTCGTCGTAGTGGGAGGGTTAGAACACAACCCGAAAGATACATCGGTCTGGGAGAATCAGTGGAGAATCTCCCGGACGACGATGATCCCTACACGTACAAGGAAGCTATGGAGGATGTTGATAGTCGCCATTGGCAAAAGGCAATGCAATCTGAGATTGAATCTATGTTCGATAACAAAGTCTGGTCCCTTGTAGACTTGCCTAAAGGGATAAAACCCATTGGTGCAAGTGGGTATACAAGAGGAAAAGAGTATGGATGGTAAGGTGGAAACCTTTAAAGCTAGATTGGTAGCTAAAGGGTATACACAGAAAGAAGGTATCGATTACGAGGAAACCTTCTCTCCTGTGGCCATGCTTAAATCCATTAGGATACTCTTATCCATTGCAGCATCTTTAGATCTAGAGATTTGGCAAATGGACGTCAAGACAGCTTTCCTTAATGGAAGTCTTGACGAAAGCATCTACATGATGCAACCAGAGGGATTCATTGAAAAGGGCCAAATGGAAAAGGTATGCAAGTTGCAGAAATCCATATATGGATTGAAGCAAGCATCCAGATCCTGGAACATAAGGTTTGATCAAGCTGTCAAAGGTTTTGGATTTATTCAGAATCCTGACGAACCTTGTGTATACAAAAGGATTAAGGGCGACAAGTTGGTTTTCCTGATTCTTTATGTTGATGATATACTACTCATTGGAAACGATGTAGGTGTATTGACATCAGTAAAAGAATGGTTAGCAAAACAATTTGATATGAAGGACTTAGGAGAAGCAAGTTTTATTCTAGGTATCCAAGTAATAAGGGATAGAAAGAATAGAACGATTGCATTATCCCAAGCTTCATACATAGACAAGATCTTGTCTAGGTTTTCCATGCAGGATTCCAAGAAAGGTATGTTACCTTTCAGACATGGAATCAAGCTTTCTAAGGAACAAGTTCCTAAGAATGAGCATGAAGAGCAATTCATGAGTAGAGTTCCATATGCCTCGGCAGTTGGAAGTCTCATGTATGCAATGCTCTGTACTAGACCAGATATTTGTTTTGCTGTTGGCATAGTTAGCAGGTTTCAATCGAAACCTGGTCCTGATCACTGGACGGCAGTCAAGCATATTTTCAAGTATCTTAAGAGAACGAGAGATAATGCTTGTATACTCTGGAGGGGATTTGATTCCCGTTGGGTTACAGATTCTGATTTCCAATCAGATTCTGACTCCAGAAAATCCACATCAGGGGCTGTGTTTACTATTGGAGGAGGAGCAGTTATATAGGAGTATCAAGCAATCTTGTATTGCTGATTCCACCATGGAAGCTGAGTATGTTGCTGCATGCGAGGCTGCCAAAGAGGCTGTTTGGCTCCGCCAATTCTTGATTGACTTGGAAGTGGTTCCTAGTGCGAATAAGCAGATCACTATCTACTGTGACAACAGTGGAGCAGTGGCTAATTCGAAAGAACCAAGAGAAGTCACAAGAGAGGTAAACACATTGAAAGAAAGTATCATCTTTTAAGGAGATTGTTCAAAGAGGTGACGTGACGATTACCAAAATCGCGTCAGCAGAAAATCTAGCGGATCCCTTCACAAAGCTCTACCTCAGAAGAGTTTCGATGGGCATCTAGAGAACATGGGCTTGAGAGATATGACACATTTGCTATAGTGCAAGTGGGAGATTGTTAGGATTATGCTCAATAGCAAGAGTGTAATGTTGTAATTAACAATCTTTTTCATATTAATAAAGTGATTTCTGGTTTAACAAATCGTATAGCATTTATAGTTTAATATTATAATTGTCAAAGTAAATAATCATAAGGTCTAAAGACTATGAGAAAAGAAGAATTGTTCGTACATCTGGATATGTATGTGGTAGACACAATTCTTTAGTTAGTCTTGAATAATGTTCACAACTTAAGTTAAAGGTTGGGCACCTTTATCTTGTTAAAGTTGTAGAATTCTTTTGCTAGCATTTGAGTGGGATCAAATGAGATATGATGAGTCTAAATCATCGGAGTGTCTTCGAGCAAAAGGATCTAGTGCACTGGGTGCATTGAACTGGATCACAATGAAAAGCTTTATCTAGAACCGTCAAGATAATAGTCTTTTCATTATCAGGACAATCGGAGAGTCTATCTTAATCCTGAGATAAATGATGGACTTATGGTTGCAAGTGATATCATTTGAGTTATCAATGAGTACGATTATATCGCATAGTCTATCCTCGATAGTTTGGTGATATTCATTGTTAATCGATAGAGGACTTCATTTATAGATATGGACATCGTGGCTCCATTTATTAAATGAGAGTATAATATCATCATATGGATGTTTTGAGGTAATTGGATATTAAATCTCAACGTTGAGTTTTCGATAGTGTCTATTGAAAACATGGCTTCTGGACAAGTCAAAATATCCAAGTTCAAAACGTGGTCATATGAGTAAATATGGTAACTTGGAGAGTTATAGGCGGTCTATGAACTCTTGGCGATTACTGATATTAATCACGAGGATACACTATCTCCTATATGATTGTCTAGGGTATGAATGAGGAGCATCTTCCTTTTCTATCTTTATTTAAGAGTTCAATTTTAGCTCTTTAGTGGAATGAGTTAAAATTAATGGATCGGACCTAAGTGAATCATTTGTTGATTGTGATTAGGTTATGTCTATTGAAGCTTAAATTTAGATGGCCCGCCAAGATCCCAATCCACACGGACTTGCATGGATCACTTGATATATTCTACCGGACCAATTTAAGGGTCCATCTAGAATTGCATTTAATATATTAAGAATATAATTTGCACATTATTTAAGTAATGGGCTGCTCAATTATATTTATATATTAATGAAAGACATGTGGGCTTGTTTCTTTTAGTAAGAATGGGTCTGGTTCACATGTGGGCTTTTTATTTAAAGTCCAATGGATTAAATGAAATAAGAAAATAATATTTTGGCCCATTTATTCAAGTGGGGCGGCAAGGTTAAGTTTTAACCTAATATATTATTTTGTTTCATTTGTTTTAATTAAATAAGAATTAATAATTTATTAATTATTGTTTAATTAAGAAACAAATCTTTTCTGATTAGGAAATATGATTCCTAGTGTTATACTATTGTTGGTAGTATACTAAAAGTAAAAGACTTATTTGTAAGAAAATAAATAATTAATTTTATTTATTTAATCAAATAAGAAGTCTTTTTATATTTAGTCAAATAAGGAATAAAAGATTTATGAATTCAATTAGGGTTTAAAGTCTTAAACTAAATAGGAAATAGGGTGCAATACAAACTCTTTTGGGCTTGAGAATTGCGGCAACCCTAGTCCCTTTTAGGTTGTGATTTTCGGCCACCCTAATTGAAAGAAGAGAAGAAAATTTGGCCACCTATATAATGCTCTTATAGATTCGGCCACCACAAGTTGTTCTGGAGACAATTTTTCTTCTTCTTCTCAATTCATAGAAAGCTTTTATTCTACTAAAACAAATGGAGTGTTAGATTTCTTTGATGTATACTATTGCTGCTAATCATCAATAAGCTTGTGTATACGATATCGATCTAGGTTCACGCGAGTTTCGATCATTAGATTGAGAACTCAAAAGTGACCGGAATAATCTCAGTCATTCTTTTGATTGTTTTGTGTGACTAACAAAGAAAAGAAAGTTTGTTTTGTCCATTCACAGGTTTGCAATTCAAAGAAAAAGGGAGACCACGCTCCTAGGTGATCCACGTTCGTGCTAGGATTGAAGATCTTGCGGATTACCATCGACGTAAGTCAATCGGATCACGCGACAAAAGGTATTCTACTTTTTGGTTATTGTATATGCATGTTTAATTAATTAAAGGGTTTAAGGTTCAAAAAGGAAAAATTTTAAAGTCACTAAATCTATTTTTAGTCTCGCTTCCGCTGCGTGTACTACGGTATTTTTCTACAGGATACACTCCACTATGATGACTCTTACGTGGGTGGAGAGAAGTCCTCAAGCCGAAGGCACATGGACTCCCACAAGAATTTGAGGCTTCAAATGGAACAACAAAGCCAATGCATGCATCCTCAATGTGCCATGGATGACAACCAATACCAGCTCATTCAACTACATATAGCCATAGGAAGTTTTGATTATAGGAGACGGCTCATGAGGCACCGATGTGGTATAGGATTCCAGCTTCAAGTTCTCTTAAACGCAATTTTGAGACCATAAGGATGAGGATGATGAGTGCTTCAATGACTTCCAAGTGCAGCTCATGGATATAGTACACCAAAGTCACCAACTTGGTTGATCCCTACTCCTGATAGAAGAATTAAACCAAAAGATCATGAGGTCACTTCCGAGAGGTTTAATCAAAGTTATGATTGGAGGAAAATATTACTACTCACAATGAAAGCCAAGTGAAGTCATTGGAAGCTCTTGGTACTAGAATCTAGGAAAGGTCCTACAACTACACCTCCAAAGACGCAAAAAGTCTCCTTGAGAGTGTCCAGGTAGAAAGATTAAGAAAGACTCGGATGAAGAAATTGCTTTGATGGCAAAGAAGTTTCAAGCAATTTATGAGATTTGAGAGAGAGTTAAGGATTCCCATTTTGTTGATTGGCTTTTTCGTGGTCAACCACATGTGGGGGTTTTGAATGTAAGGGTAGTCTAAGTGTTTAGTGTTGAAGATCAAACGGCCTCCATGACCTCAAGATACAAGCACGCCAAAGGTTAATCTCTTGTGCTTGTTTTTCTTTGAAGAGATTTATAGTAGCACACACACACTTAGCATTCTTGCTATGATTGCATACTGGCTTATTTTTATGTGCATCTCTTCACATGTCACTACAACACTAGCACTTGGTTGATATATCTTGTTTTTGTGTATATGTGCCTTATAATTCGTTTCCCGACATTGTTCAGAAACGTCCGCGCTTGCCTACTGAGTGCTCTGGTTTTCGCGCGAAGACCGCCTATGAGATAAGACCC
>VAHF01000233.1:0-37393 GCA_008009225.1 Acer yangbiense | reverse complement strand
GCTTTTGTGCATACTCTTCACATGTCACTTTACACACTAGCACTTTGGTTGATATATCTTGTTGTGTGTATATGTGCTTTATAATTCGTTTCCCGACATTGTTCGGAAATGTCCGCGCTTGCACTAATGAGTGCTTGGTTTTGCGCGAAGACCGCCCACGGAGAATGCCCTTGGCTTCTCCTTGGTTTTCACCATTGTTGGTGATCGGCGGTTATGATCGGTGGCCTGGCCGCCGAATGAAACCGCCGTTTCAGTCCAGATTGGTCTGAAGCAATTATGCGGTCAAGATCGGCGGTCACGACCGCCGTTCGAAACCGCCGTTCATACCTGATCGATTTTAATCTCTCGGGTTTGATTCGGCGGTTGGATCGGCGGTCACGAAACCGCCGAATGAAACCGCCGTTGATGCTCTGTTCTTCATGAGCTCAATTCGGCAGTCGTTATTGGCGGCCTGGCCACCGATTGAAACCGCCGAACGGTGCGTTTCAGGGGCAAAATTGTCTTTTCACATGCCCAATTCTTGATGTCTATAAATATCTTATTTTCTCATTCTCTGATCAAGCTTCTTGAGTTATTAGAACCCTAAACTTTCAAGAGAGATTTTTGAGAAAAAATCAAATCAAGAACTCACCTTTAAACACTCAAATCAAATCCTTTTTGCATCAAATTTCATATTGCATCCTCTATGTCTACATAGAAAGCATCTATGATTGGATTTGCATCATCACAATATGCTTGGTAAGATTTGATTGTTTCATCTTATTTTAGTATTTTTACTATCAAGCATATTCTCTTTTAATTTACTTGTATGTTGTTGATCATATGATAATACAAGAATAGAGAATTAATTGTGATGAATTAATTGAGTGTTGTTTTTGTGATAGCTAATTAGGTTTTTGCTTAATCTTGATTAGCTAAGCTATTGACATGTCATTTAGCAATTGATATCTAGGGTTGATTAAATGATATATCATCATCCTAGATAAGCATCTAAGGTTACCTAGCCTTGTTTGTTATTTGTAATATTCATACATATTCACATAGGTTGCATAATCTCTTCTTAGAGAATTAAGTCTTGAGGCTAAGGTTGCTTAGGCCTCAAGCAATTGGACTAGAGCCACTTTTAAAGGCCCGAGTGGTAGAAGTGGGGGGTTATTGACCGGAGTGTTAGACGAGGTCTACATAGGTTGTATACTCCATTTCGATTAGTGGATTTCGAGGTCCGAGTGTGGCGCACTAAACAGCCCGTGGTTTTTCCCAGTGGTTGGGTTTCCACGTATACATCAAGTGTTATTTAAATTCCGCACTATATTACACTTGCTTGTATTTTTGACTAGTAGGGGCATTTTCGTAAAATTTACTTGCATGCGAAAATTGGGTAATAATAGTTAAAATCTATTCACCCCCCTCTAGATAACGTATTTAGAACACACCGTATTTGTTTCAACCGCCTATGGAGAATGGAGAATGCCCTTGGCTTTTCCTTGGTTTTCACCTTTCTAGGTGATCGGCGGTTGTGATCGGCGGTTATGATCGGCGGCCTGGCCGCCGAATGAAACCGCCGTTTCAGTCCAGATTGGTCTGAAGCATTTCTGCGGTTAAGATCGGCGGTCTCGACCGCCATTCGAAACCGCCGATTCAAGACCTGATTGATTTATCTCTCAGTCTAATTCGGCGGTTGAATCGGCGGTCACGAAATCGCCGTTCATACCTGATTGATTTTAATCTCTCTGCTTTGATTCGGCGGTTGGGATCAGCGGTCATGTAACCGCCGAAGTAACCGCCATTTATGCTTTGTTCTTCACGAGCTCAATTCGGCGGTCATGATCGGCGGCCTGGCCGCCGATTGAAACCGCCGATCGGCGCGTTTCTTTGAAACTTACTTAAACGACCACACTTTGATTTGACCCCCTATATATATGCCATTTTGTCTTTAGGTCAATCAAGAGAGTTCATATTCAGAATTCATACTTAGGATATTTTTCAAAGAGAAGAAAAATTCCAAGAACTCATTTTTTATTACTCAACACTTTTTCATGATTATCAATCATCTTCTAGCATCATCCTTGATCTTCTAGATGTCATCTTGCATGGATTCTTCATCATACTTTGCTTGGTAAGCTTTTCACTAATATCTTACATATTTTGTGTTTCTCTTAGCTAGCAATCTCAATTAATTACTTGTATGTTATTTTATATACTTTGAATACAAGTTTGAGATTAGTATGATGTATGTTTGAGAAGTTGTTTTGTGATAGCTAATTAAGTTTTGTGCTTAATCTTGATTAGCTAAACTATTTGACATGTCATTTAGTTTTGATATCTAGGATTGTTCTAATTGCATATTAATCATCTTAGATAAGCATATAGGGTTTCCCTTGCTCTATGTTGCATTTGGATATTCATATATTCACTTAGGGTTGTTATTCTCTTCATAGAGAAAGTAAGTCTTGTGTGTAGCATCCGGGATTAGGTTGCTTAGATCGCAAGCAAATTGGACTAGGTTCACTCATACCGGGATTAGGTAGGTGTGTGATTACTTCCGGGATTAGGTTGTAATTGTTTACACATTTAGTGGATTCGAGGTTCGAGTGTGGCTTACTTACTAGCCCGTGGTTTTTCCCGTGAGGGTTTCCACATAAAAATCAAGTGTTATTTAATTTTCGTATTTTATACTTGATTTATTGCTTTATCTATTTAGGGGTAATTTCGTAATTTTGACTAACACGAAAAATTGGGTAAAAAGCTTAAAATCTATTCACCCCCCTCTAGATAGTTTTATACACACCGTGCTATAATTTGTTTCAATGATATGCCACTAAATTAATCTCATCTTATTTAAATATAACTACTTGTTAATGCAATAAATATAAACCAAAATCCCTCAATTCTAATATAGTGAAATTTAATCTTAAAACTTCTTACATAACACCACAAGTGGTATTCAAAAAACAAAATTCTTACATAACTATAACACGTAATAGACAAATAAGCCTCGTGCTTTTTGTGTTTCCGAGACTTATTTCGGTGTTTCTAAGACTTAATTTCTAATTTCTAAGACTTTTCAGTTAATCTGAGACTCTTTTATGTAGTTTCCGATACTTTTTGATAATTTCTAAGACTTTTCTGAGACCTTTTATATATATATATATATATATATATATATATATATATATATATATAGTTTTCGAGCCTTTTTCGAGACTTTCTGGAGAAAAATGAAATTTTCCAAATTTATTTATTTTTTTATTTATTTTTTTATCATCTTCTTCCTTAAAACCTCCATTGGAGGATAATTTCGACCTCCAATGGAGGTCTTTCATCTCTATTATTGGATGTAATTGTAGACATCCAACACTTTTTTCCATCATTTGCATCCAACTTGACGTGGCAACTTACATGGCACTTACTTGTCAGTTGCCACATCATCACATTGCCACGTACCTTTTAATTTTTTTCCAAACCCTAATTTTTAACTCTATTCAATTTGTAAATAATTCTATACAACAGGAAAAAAAAAAAAAAAACAATAGTAATGCATCACATTGAAACGCGTCATCTCTACTAGTCTCCCTCTCCGACTTTTCATTTGCCTTTTTTTTATTTGTTTTCTTGGATTCTAAAAAAGATCAATCAGAAGAAAATGTTGCAGCCTCAAGAAGCCCAAATTTTGGCTTTGGGTCTCAATTTCTTCCCAACCCTAAAACACCCAAACAAAACCCTATCCTTTCACCGAATCTCTACTCTGGTCATCACCTTCTTCGCTTACGCTTCCTTTCACACCTCCCGCAAACCGTCAAGCATCGTCAAGAGCGTTCTTGGACCTTCAAAATCAGTAGAAGGGAGCTTGGAAGAAACTGGGTAATAATTAAGTTATTTAATTTATTGATTTCAAAATAATAGCATGCCATTCTTACACCTCTAGTCAAATTTGGATTCTTATGGCAATTTTTTTTTTTTTTGAGACATTACTGAATGAAAACAAAGTGGATAATATTATGGATTATACTATATATATATAGAGAGAGAGAGGAAATTGTAAGAAGTAATCAAAAAAATTATTAGTTTATTGTTTTTAGCCATAAATTTATATTTTATTATACTTATCACCTTTAGTCTTAAACAGACAAGATTGCCCTTCATTTTGTCTTTACTTCACCTACCCAAAAATTTGGAAATCAACTAGTATGTAACTTGAAAATCATTGATATGTAAGTTGAAAGTCAATTGGCATGTAATTTAAAACCTAACTGACATGTAATTTAAAACCTAACTGACATATAACTTAAAAAAATAAACTCAGATGTAACTTGAAATCAAATGGCATGTAACCAAGTTACATGTCATGTGAAGTAAAATTTAGAGGTCATTTTGTTCAAAAGTTGTCAAAAGTGATGAAAACAATAAAATATAAATTGGTGGCTAAAAACAATAAACCAATAAATTTTTTGACTCTTTAAAACTTCACACTTTTATTTATTAAAACAATTAATGATATCAACCACCTCCCATGTGTTATGGTTTTGAAATTTATCGAAAATCTATTTTAAATAATTTAAGTTTTTCATAAGCTTTCGCCAAAATTGTTAAAATGATATCATCAAATCTTATTTAAATGTATTCAAGTTACTCTTTGCATATAAAAATTAATAATTAAAAAAATGAAAAGTATATAACTTAACAAAATCACGGTGCCCCTACATAAATAAATAAAGTATTTATAAAGATATCCGTTAAATTGACCTAATAAAATTAAATCCCGATAAACTTCGTGTTTTCTTTTAAAATGCTTTTGCGACTAGATTCCACAAAACAGAAGGAGAAACGCTTATTAGGTCTATCTATTATTGTCTAAAAAAGTCATTATTATTTTGCAAGAATATGTAAATTTTCACTATCAAATTTTCTTGTATTGACACAAAAATTAATATATAAACTCCGTAAATAATTTATAAACTAGGAATTTGGGGGAGGTACGGTATATATGATTCCAATCCGAACTCTCATTGCTATATGCATAACCATGTGAAGGGAATAGGGATCATTAATTGATTTTTTGCTTTTTTTTTTTTGAAGAAATCATTAATTGATCTTGACTTAATAAAAAAATGTAATCATTAATTGTTTTTACCAGCAAAATGTCTCTTTCATAAGCATGAAAATCAATGATTCATTCATATTTAAGTTCAAGTACTACATATAGTTATGTATCTCTTAATGACATTTAAGTCTCTCCTTGTTTTCTCTGAAAGATAAGTGAGAGTAGTCTGGTGTTCCGTTTTCTAGATCCTTTTCTTCAGTAAGGTACAGCTTCATCTGCTTCAGTCATGGACTCTATGGATATTGCTCTTCTATGTGCATCTCTATCCATCAATAATCGTGATGGTCTGGCTCAATTATTAGATGGAAATCTAATGAATGATGCTAGGAATAGGTTATCTTTAAGTTTAGTGGGTAAAATTCTTTCGAGCAAAATGGTTAATAGAGAGGCTTTTATGCGTGTTATCGGAAAAATCTGGCAGGTCAGACAGGGTGTGGATATTGAATCTATTTCTGGGAACATTTTCTCTTTTCACTTCAGAGAAAAGTATGATCTAAATAGAGTTTTATCAGGAGGGTCGTGGAGCTTCGATAATGCTCTTATCACTTTGGAAAAACCGGAGGGTAAGGGTTCTATTGATTCGTTGAAGTTTAACCAGGCAAATTTTTGGGTTCAAATCCATCAAATCCCACTCCTTTGTATGACTAAGGAAATTGGGAGGTTCTTAAGTGGTATGATTGGTGAAGTTCTAGAGGTATACGGAGGTGCTTCAGGTGACTGTGCAGGAAAATTTTTGTGAGTTCGAGTTCGTATTAACATTTCAATCTCTCTAAAACGCTGCCAGAGAGTTGATATTCTTGGTGATAGAGCGGAAACGATAATGATTCTCAGATATGAAAGGCTCCTAAATCACTGCTTTATATATGTTATGATTAATCATATAACTTCTGAATGCAGAAATGAATATCCAATCCCTATTATTGATGGAAAAAAGAATTTCCCTTTTGGAATCTGGCTCCGAGCTTCTGGTTCACTTAGTAAATCATACTTCCAAAATAATAGAAGAGGTATCTCCTTCTCACCGGTGAACTCGAAATCTTCTTAGATAAACGACAGAGGAAAAGGAAAAGCAGTGATAGGGGAATCGGTCAAAACAGGAATAGAGGAAGCAAGATGTGTGGATAACACCTTAAAAACTGATCCTATTATTGTAACCAAATAGGATCAAGTTACCGCCGATCAGATGGGACCAGAGAAAGAAGGAGTCACGTTTGCATCGATTCCTGTCGAAATTGTCATGCTATAGTAGGAAGAGGAGGCTGATTGTCTAACTGATAATGGGATAGAAAGAGAGAACAATAAATGCAAAGAGTTGGTGGGAAATTCGTGTGAGAAGGTGGTGGAAGAGAAGTTGATAAGCGGTGACTCAAATATTGGGCCTCATTTGACCAACCCAGAAGTTAGTCAACATACTGGTATTGAAGTCCTGAAGGCCCATGTTATTTCTCCCTCTTTTGAACCCACGCGCTTCTTCTAGGCCGACTATAACATCTGTGGAATTTAGGCCTCTTATTAACAATTTCTCGTTTGTTAAGCCTGATAAAGGGATGGAAAACTCTGCTGGTTGGGACCCCACTTCTATTCGAGTTAAAAATGGGAGTTCTGATAGGAGGAAATCTAGGTTCTCAAGATTTGGGGAATTTAGGAAGGTTGAGAAATTTCCTAGCATTTGTGGTGAGAAGCGTAAATTAGAGTCTGAGGAAAGGTTTCCTTTTTGCGATAATAAGAATTCGAAGAAGAATTCGACTATTGATCAGGTAAATTTTGAGAGTGCAGAAGAAGGAGGATCTTCTGAGAAGGTTACCAGTGTTCTTCGGGTTGCTTCAGAAGAGGTGGAAGATGATTTATCAGCTAGCCGGTCTTCATCGGCCTGCTGCTCCTAATGAAGATCATGTCCTGGAATGCTCGAGGGCTAGGGAGCTCTCGAGCATTCAATTCCCTACTTTCACAAAAGCAGGAGGTCAACCCAGACTTGCTGTTCCTGATAGAAATGAAATCGGGTCAGGCAAGGATGGAGCATTTTCATGTAAAATTGGGTTTTGAAGGGAAGCTTGTGGTTAATTCCTCAGGTAATTCAGGTGGTCTTTGTTTATTTTGGAAAGCTGGTAACAAAGTGGAGCTGTTAGGTTTCTCAGTTGCCCATATAGATGTTCGTCTTCTCGCGTCTTGTGATAATTGGTGGAGACTAACTGGATTCTATGGTAATCCAGACGCGAATCAAAGAAGCCATTCTTGGACTCTCTTGAGAAGACTTGCTAGTATGGCATCATTGTCGTGGATTTGTCTAGGAGACTTCAATGAAATCTTGGATGGTGATGAGAAAATGGAAGGGAATCCGAATAATTAGAGTCTCCTTACTGAATTCCATGAAACGCTTGATGGCTGTGGCTTGGAAGATTTAGGGTATGTTGGCCCTAAATTTACCTAGTGTAATAAAAGAGCAGGTGAGGCTATGATTTTTGAAAGGTTAGACAGATTTACAGGAAATGTGGCTTGGAAGTTTTTATTTCCAAATTTTGTGGTGTCTCATCTAGATTTTTGGCGTTCCGATCACCGTCCAATCCTTCTGAAGTTTAAGGACAATTCGGGGATCTCTAGGGAACCTACCAAACCTAGGAGATTCCAATTTAAGGAGTGTTGGATAGATAATCTAGAGTGCAGGGAGCTGGTTTCTAATTTGTGGGTGTTAAACAAAGGTTCTAATGCAGTGGATGGAGTGCTGGTTAACATTCGGAACTGTGGTAATTGCCTGGAAAACTGGAATATCCAATTTAGGCGAAGGCTCAAGGAGGTTATTCTTAATAAGAAGATGGAGCTGCAGAATGCTTATGCCAACCTCTGCCCAGATTCTTGGAAGTCTATCCAACTTCTTGAAAATTAGTTAGATTTAGCTCTTGAAACTGAAAAACGATACTAGAGGCAGAGATCGAGAATTGATTGGCTAAAATGCGGTGATCGGAATACACGCTTCTTCCATATGAAAGCTACAATGAGAAGAGCTCGTAACAGAATCAAATGCCTTGTAGGGAATGACGGCCAATGGCACGATTCTAATAGAGGCATTGAAACTTTAGTCCTGGATCATTTTGATGGCCTTTATCAGACTAGCTCTCCTTCTCAAAAAGTTATAGATGAGGTCCTAGCTAGTGTTAGTCCTAAACTCTCTTCTCCTATTAGCAATTTTTTGGATTCTGATTTCACCAAAGAAGATATTCGCTTAGCGGTTTTTGGTTTAGGTGCGATGAAGGCACCAGGAAAGGATGGTCTCCCAACAGTGTTCTATCAAAATTTCTTGGATAAAGTGGGGCCAAGTGTGACGGACGCCTGCCTAGAATGTCTTAATAAGGGTGGTTCTTTGGAAAAAATGAACGAAACATTGGTTATTCTCATTCCTAAGAAAAATGTTTCAGATAGGATTTCGGATTTTTGTCCGATAAGTCTATGTAACTTGCTCTATAAAATTGTGGCGAAAAAACTATTACCAATCGTTTCTGTCACGCGCTAGATGGGGTTATTTCAGAGGTTCATAGTGCATTTATCCCTAGAAGATTAATCTCAGACAACATATTAATCAGTTTCGAATGTTTGCATAGGCTTAAGAGGAGAAAGAGAAAGCAAGGCTCAATGGCAGTCAAGTTAGATATGTCTAAAGCTTTTGATCGAGTAGAATGGATCTTTGTCGAAGGTATGATGCGCAAGCTCAGGTTTTCCTCACACTGGATCAATCTGATTTTGCGCTGCATTTCCTCTGTTTCGTATTCCTTTGTGATCTATGGTGAAATCTGTGGTCTATTAAAGCCATCCCGGGGATTACGGCAAGGTGACCCTCTTTCACCCTATCTATTCCTTTTATGCTCGGAAGGTTTTTCTAGTTTAATTAATCAAGCAGTTGGCAATGAAGATATCCAAGGTTTTAATTGTATTAGGAATGGTCCGATTATTTCACACCTATTGTTCGCAGATGATTGCATTTTATTTGCCAAGGCTTTATCCTCTAATTGTACTGTGTTTAAGAGCATTCTTGATGTTTACGCTAGAGCTTCGGGCCAGCTCATTAATTATGAAAAATCTGCTATCTGCTTTAGCCCTCTATCTCTCCTTTTCATTGTGATCAGTTAGCAGATATTTTTGGTATCAAATCTGTGGATTGCCATGAGAAATATTTAGGTCTCCCTTGTTTCACAGGGCGAAAGAAAAAAGACCTCTTCTCAGACATTTCTTCTAGGATTTGGGACAAGATTAAGGGTTGGAGGGATAAATTCCTCTCAACAATGGGGGGGGGGGGGAAGAAATACTTATCAAAAGCTGTAATTCAGTCTATCCTCATCTACTCTATGAACCTATTTCAACTCCCAAAAGGAATTTTAAACGAAGCCTAACGTCTTTGTGCTCAGTTTTGGTGGGGGAGTAATGATTCAACAAGGAAAATACATTGGTGTACTTGGTCTAGGCTCTATGATAGCAAAGATAAAGAGGGATTGGGTTTCAAAAATTTGGAGATCCATAACCAATCTCTATTAGCTAACCAGTGTTGGAGAATAATGACAAATAGCAATTCCCTGGCTGCTCATGTGCTTAAAGCCAGTTATTTCCCAGATGTTGATTTCATTGATGCAAAATGTAAATCATCAGCTTCCTATATCTGGAAGAGTTTGATGTGGGGAAAAGATATTATTGTGGCTGGTACCAGATGGAGAGTGGGAGACGGGAAAACGATCCATATTTACAAGGACTGCTGGATTCCGAGATCAACCACATTTAGGCCTTTTTCTCCTCTTATTTTGGGCGATAATACCAATGTGGATAAGCTCTTCTCAGCCTCTGGTGGATGGAATGTTGACATGATAAAAAGTGCCTTTTGTGAAGATGATACCAATGCCATTCTTAGCATCCCCATTAGTCATAGCAGTGTTCAAGACTCTCTCCAATGGCACTATAAGCAGAAAGGTTCCTACTCTTCTAAGAGTGGCTATCGTGTGGGAATTGCATTTAGGTCGGAGATTGGCCCTTCCTTTACAGGTCCTCTTTCTAGCTTATTTGCTTCATGGTGGAAATCTCTATGGAAGCTCCATCTCCCCTCAAAGATTAAATTCTTTATATGGAAGGCATGTAACAACATTCTTCCTTCTAATGAGGTCTTAGAAAGGCGAAAAATTCCTATTCGCAGGTTATGTTCTATTTGTAAGAGTAAAACTGAGTCGATCCTCCGCTGCCTTTGGAGTTACAGCAAGTTAAAAGTAGTCCATGCTTTCTGGTATTGAAATCTGCTTGGTATTCATAAAGGTAAAGTCAATTTTTTTGATTTTATTCTTGAGTGTCATTCACGTTTGAAAAAGGATGAGCTGGGGCTATTTTGTGTGTGTCTGTGGAAGATTTGGTCGATGCGTAATGATGAGGTTCATGATTCCTCTTCTTCCTATGTGATTGATGTAATGGAATGGGCTAGTGGATTTGTTGCAAATTTCATAATGTTTGTGCTCCTCTTATTATGGCCCCTGCTCTTGCTATAGATATGAGCCTTATTTGGATTCCTCCCGATCCAGGTTTGTATAAAATAAACTGTGATGTAATGATAAATGTGGCTAGCTATTTGGTGGGTTTCGAGATTGTAATCTACAATTGTGAAGGCCTAGTTATGGCTTCTAGCTCCCCAAAAATTACTGCCTCTTTCTCTCCGCAAGTGGCGGAAGCAGAAGCAATTCGTCGGGGACTACAGTTGGCTTTGGATACAAGTATATACCCTTGTATGCTTGACTCAGATGCTGAAGTGGTGGTTGGCTGGATAAGTAGTGGTAAGCTTCTTAATTCTGAGATTGGGGTGGTCATCATGGACATTCATAATTTGTTATTACAGGATCATTGTGTTTCGATCAATTTCTCCCCTAGAAAGGCTAATCAAATAGCCCATGTATTAGCTAAAAACGGTCTCTCCTGTGTTGAGGACATGTTTTGGCTAAAGGAGTTCCCTCCCTGTGTTGGTTCCTTAGTTTCGGCTGAGTGCCTTTCCTGTTTGTAATCTTTGTTTCCTTTAAAATATATATATATAAAGTACTACATATAGTTTATTACTTCAAACACTAAAGCAAGGAACAAGACAAGACACACCATATACGTCAAATTCAATGCATTAAATTCCTTGCGAACATTAAATTTGTCAAATTTCAATGCATCTTGTAATATATCAATCTTATAATATTATTATATTAAAAAAGATAGAGAGAGAGAAAAAAAAAACACGTCACATAAAAAAAGACACTGTATATAACCACCATCTAATGTTGTTTGGTACTAAATAAAACGTTTATTTAATCTGATAATTAAGTTTATGTCGTTATATCTTAGATTGTGTACAAAAAAAGAAGGAAAAAAAAAAACGCATACTTATGTCTTATAGTAGTTGATCTCATTAGTAAACCATTGACTTGATTAGTTTCAAATAAAAAAAAATAAAGATAATGCTTGGGTATCAAATGTACTGATTAACCAATGGGGTTTTGCCACGTGGATCTATTTGTGAAAAATGTAATGAGATAAATGTAAAAAGTTAAATAAATAAATAAATAAACCACGTGGTAACACCCTATTGGTGGGACCAATATCTTGGGTACTGACCGATCAGTACCCAAGCAATTTCTATATATTTTTTAAAATCAATTTTGAGATCCTTAAATTACACATTGAAAGGACTCACTAAAGATAAAAGAACCCATTAAAATTGATTATATTATAAATTTATAACATTGTTGGCGGCGGCCGCACCATTTATTTATTTTTTTTAATTTTTTTTTAAATAGCCATTTATTTAAGTTGATCTATGCGAGATGCATTGAAATTTGATGGCCGCGTTTCTGTGGGGTCATGATCTATGCAAGTAACTATACGAATTACAAAATAAAAGGAATTTGTAATTTTATTTTATTTGTTCGTTTTTTTTTTTTTTTTTTTTTTTTTAAGGAAAGAATTGACATTATTCTTGAATTCATTTTTATTGATAACTATTAATTAATTAATTAATTAATTAATTATAGACGAAGTTAAAGTTGAACAAGTAATTAGTCCTTTATGTATATATCCAAAAGAGTTTTGATTCAAATTATATTCCTTCACGGGAGACATAGCTAGAAGAGGAATCTCTCTCCTTATGCATTTCTGTCTGGCCGTATATATTTATATAGTTAGAACAAGCGAATGAACTGAGAAAGCCTCTTTGAGCATTCCGACTCTCAAATTTATTATAATTTTTTAAAAACAATTACGACTAAGTTACATAAATTTTAGTGTGAATACAAGAAAAATTGATAGTCAATTTTTACCTCTTGCAAAATGATAATGATTTAGACACTGACCATAGATCTAATTAGTGTTCCCCATCTTGTTTTTTTGGTAAATCATCACTAACACTTTTCAAAAAAGCATAACACTTACTAGGATTAAATTTCAGTAGATCAATTTAAAATACAAATGCATAAGGATACACTACCTCATTCACACACATACACCAAGTTACATACATGTGAATCTTTTCCTTTTAATCAAATGCATTATATCCGGTAGCCATACCAAAATCCACAGGTAAGTCAAAAAGTTCATGTAATAAAATGAAACGTATGCACAAACACATTTTTGCAATCCACACGTATGAGATCAATAAATAAATAGCTAAAATTATACACCATCCATTTAATTTCCAGGTAAGATAGTAAAAAAAACATGTTTAAGTTCCCAATACAGCTAGAAGCCACCAACCAAAATTACAACTCCACTTGTTCATAAAATTCCAATCCTCCATTTAGCCTATTGTAAATGAAAGCAGCTAGTCAACACACCACACATATTTAGCCTAGAGTATATACTAGTTGAAACAAATTATAGCACGGTGTATATAAAACTATCTAGAGGGGGGTGAATAGATTTTAAGCTTTTTACCCAATTTTTCGTGTTAGTCAAAATTACGAAATTACCCATAGATAGATAAAGCAATAAATCAAGTATAAAATGCGGAAACTAAATAACACTTGATTTTTACGTGGAAACCCTCACGGGAAAAACCACGGGCTAGTAAGTAAGCCACACTCGAACCTCGAATCCACTAAATGTGTAAAACGATTACAACCTAATCCCCTAATCCCGGAAGTAATCACACACCTACCTAATCCCGGTATTAGTGAACCTAGTCCAATTTGCTTGCGATTTAAGCAACCTAATCCCGGATGCTACACACAAGACTTACTTTCTCTATGAAGAGAATACAACCCTAAGTGAATATATGAATATCCAAATGCAACATAGAGCAAGGGAAACCCTATATGCTTATCTAAGATGATTAATATGCAATTAGAACAATCCTAGATATTAAAAACTAAATGACATGTTCAATCAAATAGTTTAGCTAATCAAGATTAAGCACAAAACCTAATTAGCTATCACAATACAACTTCTCAAACATACATCACACTAATCTCAATCTTGTATCAAAAGATATATGAAAATCATACAAGTAATAAATTGAGATTGCTTGTTTAGAAAAACACAAAATATGTAAGATATTAGTGAAAAGCTTACCAAGCAAAGTATGATGAAGAATCCATGCAAGATGTCATCTAGATGATCAATGATGATGCTAGATGATGATTGATGATCATGAAAAAGTGTTTGAGTAAACTAAAAATGAGTTCTTTGAAAATTTTCTTCTCTTTGAAAATTTTCTTCTCTTTGAAAAATATCCTAAGTATAGAATCTGAATATGAACTCATGTGATTGACCTAAAGTCAAAGTGGCATATATATAGGAGGCCAAAACAAAGTGTGGTCGTTTTGATAAGTTTGCCTCAATATTGCCTTGGGCGCTGTACGTAGAGCGCCTCTTGTACAGCGCTTGTACAGCGCCCCAACTCTGTTCTCACAGGAAAACAGAGTGGCGCTGTACGTAGGGCGCTGTACGTAGAGCGGTTTGTACAGCGCCTGTACAGCGACCCAACAGCGACCGAATTAAATCGATCAGGTCTGAACAGTGCTCAATGGGCGCTGTTCGTACAGCGCTTTTAGGAGCGCCCAATGCAAAAATGCAATCCAAAGTCTAAGCATGACAAGACAATTGGATATGCAAGATGCAATCAAACTAACATGCAAGAAGAGATGTTAATGAACATTAATGCACAAAAATAAGACACACAACATACAAGTATTAAACATATGCATGAGTTGTGAGTGTGTGCAACTATCTCTTCAAGACTAGTAAGCACAAAGAAATATACCTTCGGTGCTTATCAATACGAGGTCTTCAAAGGGCTTCGAACAATAAACCCGATACCTAGGCTACCCTTACAAAGAACCCCAACATGTGGTTTGTCCACGAAATGAGCCAATCAACAAATGGGAACCTTACAATCTCCCCCTTTGGCTATTTCGTGACAAAACCACCACTTACATTGATTCCTCAAATTAAAATAGAAACAATGGGATAACTATGATATTCTATAGTACAAAGAGATAAGAAAGTAAAACTTCAAGTCTTCAACCTCTTATAGAATAACAAGCCCTGAAAAGAAGGTTTCTAACATATCCAATACAAGTAAAAAGTGAGATGAATCAAGTGATATCAAAACAAGCATTTGCATTTTTAGAATTTAGGCACAACATTACAAAATACATGCAATGAATGATAAATGCAATGCTCCCCCTCAAAGGGTTACTCCCCCTCAATGTGTTATCTCCCCAAAGTGCACAATTGCAACACCAATTTGCATCTCCCCTTACCATCTCCCCTTACCATCATATCCTACTCCCCCTTTTTGTCATGATATAGGCAAAGGAGTAGTCTCCAACTGGGTCACACAAGGCAAAGAGAGATAGTAGCATACTAAATATTTGCATAGTCATATAAGCCACTTTATGCATCTCAATAAATTGGAGAGAAACAAGGAGATTTATTTTTATTGAAAATGTGTGAATAATCATGCTTTGCATACAAGACATGTAGCATTCAAGTCCAAAATACAATGGTATTTGGCAAAGCAAATGACAAAGGTTTCTAAATGAATTCAAACCAATTTCACCAAAGTCATGAGTAAAGCAAGGATATAGAATATATTGATTTCAATTTAAGAACAACTATATCCAACTTTATAAGCGAAACATGGCATGAGTGACTTTGCACCCTTTTTGATTTTTCCGGATAAGATATCCGTATGATAGTAGCCATGGTCAACTAATAAAGAAAGAGAGACATTTGAAATATAAATTCCTTTGAACGGATACAAGATCCATTATTCATTTTGAGTCTCATAAGCTTTCACACAATTTTTGCATTTTAAGAATATGCAATCATCAATTCATGCTTTTCATGTGAGCATGTTATATGAATTTCATGCTTTTTCATTTTACATTAGCATGTTATTTAAGAATCATCATGTCATGGAGATAATCATAGGTCATTCAAATCATACTTCCTACATACATCTCCTAGTCCAAAAATGCATGTTTGAACTAAAATATGACATGGATTGTAGACAAGCATTGATCACACTTATTAGATAGAAATAATATATACAAATGTGCAACCAAGCTTACTCAAGCAATTAGGAAAGAGGCATAAGATTTTTCAAATTTTTGCAAACAACAAATATGCAAAATAGCTCTCTTTGCTTGAGTTCCCCATATGGGGTCAAGTACCATACTCATCACTCCACCAAACAAATTCCAATAGATCTACTAAGAGTTTTAAATCGAGTAGCATCTAAAGGTTTAGTGAATAGGTCCGCAAGTTGATCGTTTGTACCTACATGCTCAAGAACAATAACTTTGTTCTTAACTAGCTCTCTAATAAAGTGATGACGGATGTCAATATGTTTAGTTCTAGAGTGTTGTACCGGATTCTTGGAAATATTAATAGCACTCATGTTATCACAAAAGAGAGTGAGTGTACCTTGGTTGAATCCGTAGTCTACTAGCATTTGCTTCATCCATATAAGTTGAGTGCATCCACTCCCCGCGGCTATGTACTCGGCTTCCGCCGTGGACAAGGAAATCGAGTTTTGCTTCTTGCAAAACCAAGACACCAAGTTGTTGCCTAGAAAGAAGCAACCGCCCGATGTGCTCTTCCTATCATCACAATTTCCTGCCCAATCCGCATCACTGTATCCTACAAGACTAGGATTAGTGTCAAATGAGTACCAAATTCCATAATTAGAAGTCCCATTCACAAAGCGAATGACTCTCTTAACCGAAGAGAGATGGGACTCCTTGGGATCGGATTGGTACCTAGCACAAACTCCTACACTAAATGATATATCGGGCCTACTTGCGGTCAAATAGAGCAAGCTCCCTATCATGCCACGATATAAGGTTTGGTCCACACTTTTACCGCTAGCATCCTTGCTTAGCTTCAAAGTGGTGCTCATAGGAGTGTCACAATGTTTGGCTTTTTCAAGACCAAACTTCTTCACTAGGTTTTTGGCATATTTGGCTTGGGTTATAAAAATCCCATCATCTAGTTGCCTAATTTGCAAACCTAGGAAGTAACTAAGCTCACCAACAAGACTCATCTCAAATTCATGAGACATAACATCAACAAATTGTTGGACCTTGGTGTTGTTGGTGGAGCCAAACACTATATTATCAACATATATTTGAGCTATGAAAAGCTCATCATTGTTTCTTTTGATGAATAGTGTCTTGTCAACACTACCACGTGTGTAGTCATTGTCAACAAGAAATTGAGTGAGGCGCTCATACAAGCCCTCAGTGCTTGTTTCAACCCGTATAAAGCCTTCTTGAAGTGATAGACATGGTTGGGGTGGTGAGCATCCACAAACCCCTTGGGTTGTTCAACAAACACTTCTCTTGCAAGAAGCCATTGAGGAAGGCACTCTTGACATCCATTTGGTGCAATTTGAACTTGTGCACACAAGAAATGGACAAGAGAAGCCTAATAGACTCTAAACGGGCAACGGGAGCAAATGTCTCCTCAAAGTCGATACCCTCAATTTGAGAGTACCCTTGTGTTACAAGTCTAGCCTTGTTTCGCACTATGTTGCCATCCTCATCGGATTTGTTCCTAAATATCCATTTAGTGCCTATGACATTAGTGGTCTTAGGCCTAGGAACTAGAGTCCAAACCTCATTCCTTTCGAATTGGTTTAGCTCTTCTTGCATGGCAAGAACCCAAAATTCATCATTTAAGGCTTCTTCAACCTTTTTGGGTTCAATTTGAGAGGTGTAGCATGTGTAGCTAATAAGATTAGCAAGTTGACGTCTAGTCCTAACACCCTTATTAACCTCTCCAATGATATATTCTTTATCATGGAGTTTCCTTACCCATGGAGCGGGTTCTTTAGAGTCCAAGAGAGGAACTCTATCAATAGGTTGTGTGTCATCATTGTTGACATTAGATGTCCCAACATTAGGAGACACCACAACATTCTCCAAAGGAGAAACATCACTAAAAATAACCTCCTCCTCATGATCATTTGACTTGAGCCTAGTATCATTAAATACGATATTGGATGATTCCATAACACTTAGAGTCTTTAAATTGAAAACTCTATAGGCTCTACTATTCAAGGCATAGCCTATAAAAATACCCTCATCACTCTTAGCATCGAATTTGCCAAGTTGATCACGGTCATTCAAAATGTAGCATTTGCTTCCAAAAGTGTGGAAGTAGCTAACATTTGGCCTCTTGCCTTTCCATAACTCATAGGAGGTGTTTCTAGCACCGGGCCTTAGGAAAACTCTATTTCCTATATAGCAAGCCGTATTGATGGCTTCGGCCCATAGGTTCCTAGGGACATTGTTGCTAAGCAACATCACATGGGGCCATCTCTTGAAGGACCCTATTTTTCCTCTCAACAACTCCATTTTGTTGAGGTGTCCTAGGAGCCGAAAACTCATGGGAGATGCCTAAACCATTACAAAAGGTTTCAAAAGTAGCATTCTCAAATTCCCTCCCATGGTCACTTCTAATCCGTTTTATGCTTTTAATATTAGAGTTCATTTCATTTTGTATTTTATTACAAAGCATTTTAAACTTATCAAAAGTTTCAGATTTTTCTCTAAGAAAATATGTCCATGTGAACCTAGAAAAATCATCAACACAAACAAAAATGTATCTCTTTCCTCCCAAACTTTCGGTTTGCATGGGACCCATGAGGTCCATGTGGAGAAGCTCAAGAGGCTCCTTGGTGGTGAGATACTTACCCTTTTGTGCATGCTTTTAGTTTGCTTTCCTTGTTGGCAAGGTCCACAAACACCATTGGCTTTCTTCCCAAGCTTAGGGAGGCCACGCACACAATTGAACTTTCCAAGGGTCCGTAGATCCCTAAAGTTCATGTGGCCAAGTCTTTCATGCCACAACTCAATTTGCTCATCCATGGACACATGATTAGATACAATACTAGCTTCAAGACAATAACAATTGTCGCTAGATCTCATGCCCTTCAACAAGGTTTGTCCATCGGGTTTCAGGATAGAGCAATAATCTTTAGAAAACAAGACGGAATATCCTTCATCACTAAGATGTGAAATGCTTATTAAATTGGCTTTGAAGCCATCAACAAATAAAGAATTGGTTAAGGAGGGTAATCCGGGAACGGAAATGGTTCCTTTCCCTACAACATTTCTTTTGGATCCATCACCAAAAGTGACATTTCCACCTTCCTCCATAACAAGAGTCTCGAAGAAACTCTTGTTTCCCGTCATGTGCCTAGAGCACCCACTATCCAAATACCAAAAATTAGAAGAATTTGCCTTCAAGGCTATTTGAGCAACATGGCAAACATTTTCATTCTTTCCAATCCACTTAGCAACACTTTTAGCTTTCTTAGTGGTCTTTGGTACATGAGCTCTACTATTCCTAGGATCATGCAAATCAATATTATCATTCCTAGGAACATGCATCTTGGCTCTATTCTTTCTCTTTTCAATCATGCTTCGTGTTCTACACATTTTAATATATTGAAAGCAATTTGGTCTAATATGACCATCACAACCACAAAAGTGACAAATAGGGATGAAAAAAGGAATCATACCTTGTCTTTATGGATAAGTGGGTTCAATCCATCTTCGTTGTTGAACCGGTCTAGGTTGCTTCCAAGCTTGAGGTTGCATGATTGGTCTCTTTCCTTTGTGAGCCAATTATTGAGGAATGTTGGCTTGAGGGACCCTAGGGGGTTGAGCTTGAGGTTGCCTTCTTGGCCCCATCTTCACTTGTGCATTTGAGCGTTGTCCTACTTCTAATTTCTTCCTAGGAATTTGCACAAATGAAGTTTCTTCGTTCCTCAAGGACTTGACAAACACAGTCTTGTTAGAGGTTGAGATCTTCTTGCCATCTTCATACCCAAGACCCCTCTTGTCACATGGACTCTTTCCAACACCAAGCATATGGTCAAGCTTCTTGGTGCTAGACTCCATCCTAGCCAAGGACCCTTTAACTTCTACAAGTTCCCTCTTCAAGCCTTCTTCACTTCTCTTGGATAAGTCTAACTCCTCAATTAACTTATCCTCTCTCCTCTTCAATCTTTCCACTTGTTCACTTAAGTGGTCATTGTGAGCCGAAAGTTCAAGGTTCTCCTCTCTCAACCTCTCAATCTTTCTTGTGCTTTTAATTGCTAAATCATTGAACTCGGCATGGTATTTAGCAAACACCTTTTGCTCCACAAATTTCTTTATGGAATTAGAAGAGGAGTCACTTTCTACTTCACTAGAGTCAATTTCCTCTTGACTCATGTCCTCTCTCTCACTAGCACTTTTGCTCTTGTGAGATGAGGCAAAAGCTAGGAAGTTAGCCATGAGCTCTTCTTCACTTGAAGACTCATCTTCCTCATTGGAGCCATCACTACTCCCACTCCAAGTGGCGGCCATCACTTTGTCCTTCTTCTTTTCATTGTGATTAGCACATTCGGGGGCAAAATGACCAATCCCACCACATTCAAAGCATCGGACCCCTTTCCTTTCGGTCCTCTCTTGTCTAGGCTCAAATTTCTTGAAGGAACCTTTTTTCTTCGAGTCTTGTCCTCTTGACCCAAATCCCTTCTTCTTCTTGAACCCTATAACCTTATTAAACCTTTTCACGAATAAGGCAAGGTCTTCATCCGATTCATGCTTTGCCTCCTTTGCATCCTTAGATGCTTTCAAAGCTATTCCTTTAGACTTCTTAGGAGGAGTAGTGGTGCTAGGAGCCTTCCTAGACTCATATGCAAGGAGATGTCCAATCACCTCACTTGGCTTCATATCCATGTAGCCACTATTTTCTTCTATGGCTGTCACCTTTGATTCAAACCTATCGGGGAGAGATCTCATAATTTTTTGCTTGACTCTCCTATCCGAATACGGGTCTCCGAGTTGATGGCTTTGATTTACAATGTCCATCAATTTGATTTCGAAGTCATTGAAGCATTCATCCTCTCCCATCCTAAGTAACTCAAATTGAGTTTGAAGGACTTGAAGCTTGGACTCCTTCACCACCTCGGTTCCCTCATGTGCAACTGGAAGGATGTCCCATGCCACTTTTGCAATCTGAGTGTTCTGAATAAGCTTGTACTGATTCTCATCCATTGCACACATGATGGCATGCATAGCCTTCATATTCCACTTTGAAGCCTTAAACTCTTGCGCGTTCCATTGTGCCTTAGGCTTCAAAACTTCTTCTCCTCCACCACCGGGAGTCATCTTGGGTAGATCATATCCGTCTTCCACCGCCATCCATGCACGGTCATGAATTTGGCATATGTAGAATTCCATCTTCCCTTTCCATTGGGAATAATTCAAACCGGTAAGAAGTGGAGGCCTTGTGCTAGAAGCACCTTTGTGGCCACCACCATTTCCACCGTTTCCACTCATAGTGTTTATGAATGAATGAAATGAATGCAAATGTATGAATGATCAAAAATCACACAAAATGCAAAACACACCAAAATAAGCAAGGATCACCTATGTATGTCTAGGAACCCGCTCTGATACCAATTGAAACAAATTATAGCACGGTGTGTATAAAACTATCTAGAGGGGGGTGAATAGATTTTAAGCTTTTTACCCAATTTTTCGTGTTAGTCAAAATTATGAAATTACCCCTAAATAGATAAAGCAATAAATCAAGTATAAAATGCGGAAACTAAATAACACTTGATTTTTACGTGGAAACCCTCACGGGAAAAACCACGGGCTAGTAAGTAAGCCACACTCGAACCTCGAATCCACTAAATGTGTAAAATGATTACAACCTAATCCCCTAATCCCGGAAGTAATCACACACCTACCTAATCCCGGTATGAGTGAACCTAGTCCAATTTGCTTGCGATCTAAGCAACCTAATCCCGGATGCTACACACAAGACTTACTTTCTCTATGAAGAGAATACAACCCTAAGTGAATATATGAATATCCAAATGCAACATAGAGCAAGGGAAACCCTATATGCTTATCTAAGATGATTAATATGCAATTAGAACAATCCTAGATATTAAAAACTAAATGACATGTTCAATCAAATAGTTTAGCTAATCAAGATTAAGCACAAAACCTAATTAGCTATCACAATACAACTTCTCAAACATACATCACACTAATCTCAATCTTGTATCAAAAGATATATGAAAATCATACAAGTAATAAATTGAGATTGCTTGTTAAGAAAAACACAAAATATGTAATATATTAGTGAAAAGCTCACCAAGCAAAGTATGATGAAGAATCCATGCAAGATGTCATCTAGATGATCAAGGATGATGCTAGATGATGATTGATGATCATGAAAAAGTGTTTGAGTAAACTAAAAATGAGTTCTTTGGAATTTTTCTTCTCTTTGAAAAATATCCTAAGTATAGAATCTGAATATGAACTCATGTGATTGACCTAAAGTCAAAGTGACATATATATAGGAGGCCAAAACAAAGTGTGGTCGTTTTGATAAGTTTGCCTCAATATTGCCTTGGGCGCTGTACGTAGAGCGCCTCTTGTACAGCGCTTGTAGAGCGCCCCAACTCTGTTCTCACGGGAAAACAGAGTGGCGCTGTACGTAGAGCCCTTTGTACATCACTTTGTACAGCGCCTGTACAGCGACCCAACAGCGATCGAATTAAATCGATCAGGTCTGAACAGCGCTCAATGGGCGCTGTTCGTACAGCGCTTCTGTAGAGCGCTTTTGGGACGCCCAATGCAAAAATGCAATCCTAAGTCTAAGCAGGACAAGGCAATTGGATATGCAAGATGCAATCAAACTAACATGCAAGAAGAGATGTTAATGAACATTAATGCACAAAAATAAGACACACAACATACAAGTATTAAACATATGCATGAGTTGTGAGTGTGTGCAACTATCTCTTCAAGACAAGTAAGCACAAAGAAATATACCTTCGGTGCTTATCAATACGAAGTCTTCAAAGGGCTTCGAACAATAAACCCGATACCTAGGCTACCCTTACAAAGAACCCCAACATGTGGTTTGTTCATGAAATGAACCAATCAACAAATGGGAACCTTACACTAGTAATAGAAATGTCAAACAACACAATTATTACTAAATAATTAATGGCTAAGGCAGAGACTGATAGGGAGGAATAGCCGACAGAGAAGGTGGAGGCAGAGGCATAGGTATCAGAGGAACCAAAACTAGCATCCTTAATTATTATGCAGCACCATCAGAGAAAGAATAATTTTTAAAACCATAATCTGTAGCCGATTAAAACAATATATTGAACGAGTGGCCTAAGTGTGACTGACAAAATAAAACCCCATCAAAACCTTTTGTATGCTTTATAAGAATGACTAAGCACCTGAGGATTAACAACTTGAATGATTGGTAGAGTCAAAGCTAAGAATAATCTAAGCGAAAATACAATTCACATTCCTTGATTTGTATGAGTGATACAAAGCGTATATATAGAATAATTTACACGAGAGATCATTGGAAGTTAAAAAAGGAAAAAATAATTACAAAGGGAAATATGTCTCTAACGGTAAAGATGAAATTCAGGATTAGAAATAGGAATATTAATTCCCAGTGATATGGCAGCACATTCCACAACATTAGCTGTCAAATAATCAGTTCTTTCCATGTTGAGATTGTTAGCCGTTGCATTGGTTTGACTTGCTGAGAGAGTGCCAGCTGTTAGAGTGCTCAAGAAGGTTTGGTTCCTTTCACCCTTTTTCAAGCTAGAGGAAACGATAGAGTGTACTCATAGCTTGTCCCAAAAATGACGAAAAGGTAGATTTGATAATGGCTTTGTGAAGGTATCTACAATCTGATGAAATGATGGAATGTACCGAGTTGTTAAGACACCGGTTACAACTTTTTCTCGGACAAAGTGATACTCGATCTCTATATGCTTTATAGGAGCATGAAAAACTGGGTTTATTGTCATGTGGAGAGCACTTTTATTATCATAGAATGGTTGAGGCGATTCGTTAAGTTTAATACCAATATCTCTAAGTAAGAAGGTGATCCAAACTAACTCGACTGTTGTAGAGGCCATTGACCTGTATTCTGCTTCTGTGCCTAGTCGGCTGTCATTTTGAGAGCACTTTTGTTGGTTGTTTCTTTGATGACCAAGAAATGCAGTTAGCGCCTAAATAGATGCGATAGCCAGTGGTGCTTCTTCTAGTGTCTAGGCATTCTGCCCAATCTGCTTCATAAAACTCATATAGCTTTGGTGGACTATGAACTATAAATTTGATTCCATAATGCATTGTTCCCTTGAGGTAGCGAAGTATTCTTTTGACTACTCTCATGTCCCCTTCTGTCAAATTTTGAAGCTTCTGATACACTTTGTTGACTACCTGAAATATATCAGGGCATGTGTAGGTTAAGTATTGGAGAGCACCTACTAAGCTTCGATATTATTTTACTTCAATTTGCTTGGAATCTTGTAGAGTTGATTGTGGTTTCAACGCCATTGGTGTATTGAAGTGAGAGCTCTTCAGTAGTTTTGCTCGATCAATAAGGTTTTTGGTATACTTGCTTTGTGAGAGGGTAATGCCACTTGAGAAATATTGTATTTCTATTCCAAGAAAGTAGTGTAGTTCTCCTAGAACTTTTAGTGCAAATTTGGAGCTAAGTTTCTTTATAAGTTTTTGGATATAATCCTCATAATGGTATTTTTGTGTAAAATAAATAATGATGAATCTACCCTGCTACAGATAAAACCAATGTGGATTAAGAATTCTGATAATCTGTTGAACCAAGCACGAGGTGCTTGTTTGAGTCCGTAAAGTGACTTGTTTAATTTGTGCACGAGGCTAGGAAATTTAGGATCTTTAAATCTTGGTGGTTGCTCCATGTACACAGTTTCCTTTAGGTGATCATGGAGGAAGGCATTCTTGGTGTCGAGTTGTCTCATTTTCCAATTTGATGCGACTGCAATAACAAGTTTGAGACTAATGGCCGTAGCTCTTACAACTGGGTTGTAAGTTTACTCATAGTCCAAGTCTTCCACTTGTGTATATCTTTATGCCACCATACGAGCCTTGTATCATTCTATTGACCCATCTTCCTTGAATTTTATTCGGAAAATCCATTTTGAGCCAACTACATTTGTATTTACAAGTCTGGGCATGAGTGTCCATGTGTAGTTTTCGTGTAAGGCTTGTATTTCTTGCTTCATTGCCTCTTGCCATGGGGAATAAGAAGAGCACTTTTGTATGATTGCAGAACTGCAATGTCACTAGAGGCAATGAGCATTGTGTGGTTTCTTTTGTCCCAAATTTGCTAAGTTTCTCTTGCAAGTTTTGGATCTAACTCGGGATGATTTTTCAGGTTTGATCTAATCACCATATGCGTTCCTTTTGACTCCTGTGTTGGACCTACAAAGATAATTTGAGATCATTAAAAAACAAATTATCACTCAAGTCGAGTAAATCATGAAAAGAGGATTTGTTAAGAGAATGAGAGTGATTTTCGCTAGAGTTTGGAGATTCCTTTTCATTGAGTGAGGATACTACGTTGTTTTCTAGTGTGCTTGAGGGTTGAGGTGAAGGGCATCGTTGGAGTAACCCGAGTTTTTTATGGTGTCGTTGTTTGCTTTTTCATTGGAATAGGCTGATGGGATGTCGTATGTTGGAGAGGATATGTCATTTCCTACCATGTTGGTGCTGTTGTTTTAGTCACAAATAGCGCAAGGTTTCCCTTTTTGAATTTGTGCTCTGCTATCTTGGTTGTTGTTGGACTTTTGAGCATTCCCTTTTTGAATTGTAGGATTATTTGCATTGTCCTTCTTTATCCATGCAATGTGGCATGGGAAGGCTGTAACTTCTAAATTTTCCTAACAAATAGATTTGTTCACAGCTAAAAATGCCAGGGGTTCAAAGAAGAATTTTCTATCAACATTGGGGAAAAACCGAGATAAAAAGACATCATAGAAGAGCATCCTGGTACCCCGCCTTTACAATTGGCCGGATACAGCCTCCTACCAGTCCAAATCAAGATCAAAGGTTCCTAGACTCAAAGGTACTAGGAAACAAAGAAGCCAAGTTCCAGGGACTCCACTACTGCAGGATCCTAGTATCCCGCTACCATCCGGTATCCTGATACCCGGTACACTTATACTAAGTTTAAATAATCAAGTAGAAAACGAGATACCTATGTATCCCGATCCCGCATAGAACCAACCAACCAAGCAGTAAGCATCAGGCTAGCAGACTACCAAGTATCAAGGTAAGATCAGGTACACCGAAGATCAAACTACATAAAAAGACAGTGTAACGACAACGTTTTAATAACTAGGAAGTTGATTCTTTCTCGCCACTCAAGAGTTCTATTTGACAGACAAGTCAACTCTATCAGAATTTCATAAAATAAGGGATCGTTCGATTCCTAGAAGGAAAGGGATGATCTTCTTGCCAATCGCCACGGAACGTCCCAAAAAACTCTAGGTCACTAGACCGAATTTAGAGGAATGCCGGGCAAGTATTGGGACGTATATATACATCGTGTTATCACACAGAAAGGGGACCGCAATTCCGAGTCTTGAACCCTACTTTATGTTTTCAACTTATCGACATGCATGAGAGCTTCAATCGCCATCGCCAGCTAAGCCTTTAACCCTATCACCATAGCCATTATATGTTTACTATCAATAAAGAAGTTATATGTGATCCCATTGCTACGTTAATTTTCACTCACCATTATCATTGTCTTTTACTGGTTTTATTAAGAAGCTAAAGGTATTGAACTACTTGATATCTCTCCGTCTGAGATCTACCCCGATTCCAGTCACTAGAATTGTTAATTGGAAAAATCACCCCAAGTGACAATTTTCGGTTAACACTTTAGGCGCCGTTTGTGGGAACAAACTCCAATCTTTTACAAAGCTACCTAGCTCTACCTAGAAGACACAAAAGATGAGGCTCTGATCCTCTTAGGGGCATCTCGACCCCTCAGGGCCCTATTCCCTCGCTTCCACTCAGAGAAACCAAGGGAAGATGAGGGGAATGAGAAGCCAGATCCAGCGCTGATTCCTCCACCCAATGCGGGCTCCGTGCCCTAGGACCCCGCGGTCCAGGAGGTAAATTGGGATACTATGGAGTAGCACGCTGCTGCCTATGTGGAAAGCATCCGCCTCTGGTTGATTGCCCAAGGAATACCCTTCTGTAAGGTTCTCATTTGTTGATTGGCTCATTTCGTGGACAAACCACATGTTGGGGTTATTTGTAAGGGTAGCCTAGGTATCGGTTTTATTGTTCGAAGCCCTTTTGAAGACCTCGTGTTGATAAGCACCAAAGGTAAATTTCTATGTGCTTACTTGTCTTGAAGAGATAGTTGCACACACTCACAACTCATGCATATGTTTAATCCTTGTACGTTGTGTTTATTTGTGTTGTGCATTAATGCTAATTTTCATCTCTTCTTGCATTTTAGTTTGATTGCTTATTGCATTGCCCATTGTCTTGTCTTGTCTTGCATAACATTGGCATTCTTGCATTGCAAAGGGCGCTGTTCAAAGCGCTCTACAAAGCGCTGTTCTGAATAGCGCCCACAAGACCTGATGCAAAAATGGTCATTTTAATGCATCAGGTCTGATGTATTTTGTTGATGCGCTGTACGAGTGCTGTACAAAAGCGCTGTTCGTACAGCGCCCAACTGAGACCTGATTGAAATTGTTTATTTTAATGCATCAGGTCTGATGGTTTTTAGGTAGGCGCTGTACGGGCGCTGTACAAGCGCTGTACAGAAGCGCTGTTCGTACAGCGCCACTCTGTTTTCCCGTGAGAACAAAGTTAAGGCGCTGTACAGGCACTGTACAAGAGGCGCTCTACGTACAGTGCCCAAGGCAAATATTAGGCCAACTTATCAAAACGACCACACCTTGATTTGACCCCCTATATATATGCCACTTTGACTTTAGGTCAATTAAGGGAGTTCATATTCAGATTTCATACTTAGGATATTTTTCAAAGAGAAGAAAAATTCCAAGAACTCATTTTTTGTTTACTCAAACACTTTTTCATAATCATCAATCATCATCTAGCATCATCCTAGATCATCTAGATGTCTCTTTGCATGGATTCTTCATCATACTTTGCTTGGTAAGCTTTTCACTAATATCTTACATATTTTGTGTTTTTCTTAACAAGCAATCTCAATTTATTACTTGTATGATTTTCATATATCTTTTGATACAAGATTGAGATTAGTGTGATATATGTTTGAGAAGTTGTATTGTGATAGCTAATTAGGTTTTGTGCTTAATCTTGATTAGCTAAACTATTTGATTGAACATGTCATTTAGTTTCTAATATCTAGGATTGTTCTAATTGCATATTAATCATCTTAGATAAGCATATAGGGTTTCTCTTGCTCTATGTTGCATTTGGATAATCATATATTCACTTAGGATGTTATTCTCTTCATTGAGAAAGTAAGTCTTGTGTGTAGCTTCCGGGATTAGGTTGCTTATATCGCAAGCAAATTGGACTAGGTTCACTCATACCGGGATTAGGTAGGTGTGTGATTACTTCCGGGATTAGGTTGTAATCATTTTACACATTTAGTGGATTCGAGGTTCGAGTGTGGCTTACTTACTAGCCCGTGGTTTTTCCCGTTAGGGTTTCCACGTAAAAATCAAGTGTTATTTTATTTTCGCATTTTATACTTGATTTATTGCTTTATCTATTTAGGGGTAATTTTGTAATTTTGACTAAACACGAAAAATTGGGTAATAAGCTTAAAATCTATTCACCCCCCCTCTAGATAGTTTTATACACACCGTGTTATAATTTGTTTTAATTGGTATCAGAGCGGGATCCTAGATATACATAGGTGATCCTTGCTTATTTTGGTGTGTTTTGCATTTTGTGTGATTTTTGATCATTCATACATTTGCATTCATTTCATTCATTCATAAACACTATGAGTGGAAACGGTGGAAATGGTGGTGGCAATGAAGGTGCTTCAAGCACAAGGCCTCCACTTCTTACTGGATTGAACTATTCCCAATGGAAAGGGAAGATGGAATCCTACATATGCCAAATTCATGACCGTGCATGGATGGCGGTGGAAGACGGATATGATCTACCCAAGATGACTCCCGATGGTGGAGGAGAAGAAGTATTGAAGCCAAAGGCACAATGGAACGCGCAAGAGTTTGAGGCTTCAAAGTGGAATAGGAAGGCGATGCATGTCATCTTATGTGCTATGGACGAAAATCAATACAAATTGATTCAAAATACTAGGATAGCTAAGGAGGCTTGGGACATCCTAGAGATTGCACATGAGGGAATCGAAGTGGTAAAGGACTCTAAGCTTCAAGTCCTCCAAACTCAATTCGAGATGCTTAAGATGGAGGAGAATGAGTGCTTCAACGACTTCGAGATCAAGTTGATGGACATAGTCAACCAAAGTCATCAACTTGGTGATCCATATTCGGATAGGAAAATCAAGCAAAAGATTATGAGATCTCTTCCGGATAGGTTTGAATCAAAAGTAACGGCTTTAGAAGAAAATAGTGGATACAAGGATATGAAGCCGAGTGAGGTGATTGGGAGACTTCTAGCTTATGAGTCTAGGAAGGGTCCTATCTCCACACCTCCTAAAAAGCAAAAAGGAATTGCTTTGAAAACCTCCAAGGATGAAAAGGAAGCAAAGAAGATTGACTCGGATGAAGACCTTGCCTTGTTTGTAAAAAGGTTTAACAAGGTTATGAAGTTTAGAAGAAAGGGCTTTGGATTAAAAGGTCAAGATTTAAAGAAAAAGGGCTCTTTCAAGAAGTTTGAACCTAGGCAAGAAAGGACCGAAAGGAAAGGGGTCCGATGTTTCGAGTGTGGTGGCATAGGTCACTTTGCCCCCGAATGTGCAAATCACAATGAGAAGAAAAAGGGAAAAGTGATGGCCGCCACTTGGAGTGGAAGTAGTGATGACTCCTATGAGGGAGATGAGTCTTCGGATGACGAAGAGCTCATGGCTAATCTCCTAGCTTTTGCCTCCTCCTATAAAAGCAAGAGTGCTAGTGAGAGAGAGGAAATGAGTCAAAAGGAAAATGACTCAAGTGGAGAAGAAAGTGACTCCTCTTCTAACTCTATAAATGGTTTTGTGGAGAAAAAGGTGCTTGCTAAATACCATGCCGAGTTTAATGATTTAGCAATCAAGAGCACAAGAAAGATCAAGATGTTGAGAGAAGAAAATCTTAAGCTTTTATCTCATAATGACCACTTAAGTGAACAAGTGGAAAAATTCAAAAAGATGGAAGATAAGCTAAAAAAGGAGTTAGTCTTATCTAGGAGGAATGAAGAAAGTCTAAAGAGGGAGCTTGAAGAAGTAAGAGAATCTATGACTAGGATGGATTCTAGCACCAAGAAACTTGACTGTATGCTTGGTGTTGGAAAGAGTCCATGTGACAAGAGGGGTCTTGGGTATGAAGATGGCAAGAAGATCTCAACCTCTAACAAGACCGTGTTTGTCAAGAGTTTGAGGAACGAAGAAACTTCATTTGTGCAAATTCCTAGGAAGAAGTTAGAAATAGGACAATGTTCAAATGCACAAGTGAAGATGGGGCCAAGAAGGCAACCTCAAGCTCAACCCCTTAGGGTCCCTCAAGCCAACATTCCTCCACAAGTGGCTCACAAAGGAAAGAGATCAATCATGCAACCTCAAGCTAGGAAGCAAGCTAGACCGGTTCAACAACGAAGATGGATTGAACCCACTCAACCACAAAGACATGGACAAGCTCACATGCATGCTCAAGGACAAGGTATGATTCCTTATTTTATTCCTACATGTCATTTTTGTGGATTTGATGGTCATATTAGACCAAATTGCTTTCGATATATTAAAATGTGTAGAACACATAACATGATTGAAAAGAGAAAGAATAGAGCCAAAATGCATGTTCCTAGGAATGATAATATTGATGTGCATAATCCTAGGACATCTAGAACCCATGTACCAAAGACCACTAAGAAAGCTAAGATTGTTTCTAGGTGGATTAGAAAGAATGAAAATGTTTGCCATGTTGCTCAAATAGCCTTAAAGGCAAATTCTTCTAATTTTTGGTATTTAGATAGTGGGTGCTCTAGGCACATGACGGGAAACAAGAGTTTCTTCGAGACTCTTGTTATGGAGGAAGGAGGATGTGTCACTTTTGGTGATGGATCCAAAAAGAAAGTTGTAGGGAAAGGAACCATTTCCGTTCCCGGATTACCCTCCTTATCCGATGCTTTATTTGTTGATGGCTTGAAAGCCAATTTAATAAGCATTTCACATCTAAGTGATGAAGGATATTCCGTCTTGTTTTGTAAAGGTGATTGCTCGATCCTAAAGCCCGATGGACAAACCTTATTGAAAGGTATGAGATCTAGTGACAATTGCTATTGTCTTGAAGCTAGAATTGTCTCAAACAATGTGTCCATGGATGAGCAAATAGAGTTGTGGCATGAAAGACTTGGCCACATGAACTTTAGGGATTTAAGAACCCCTGGAAAGTTCGATTGTGTGCGTGGCCTCCCTAAGCTTGGGAAGAAAGCCAATGGTATTTGTGGACCTTGCCAACAAGGAAAACAAACCAAAAGCATGCACAAAAAGGGCAAGTATCTCTCCACCAAGGAGCCCCTAGAGCTTCTCCACATGGATCTCATGGGTTCTATGCAAACCGAGAGTTTAGGTGGAAAGAGATACATTTTTGTTTGTGTTGATGATTTCTCTAGATTTGCATGGACATATTTTCATAGAGAAAAATCCGAAACTTTTGATAAGTTTAAAATGCTTTGTACTAAAATACAAAATGAAATGAATTCTAACATTAAAAGCATTAAACGGATTAGAAGTGACCATGGGAGGGAATTTGAGAATGCCTCATTTGAAAGCTATTGCAATAGCTTAGGCATCTCCCATGAGTTCTCGGCTCCTAGGACACCTCAACAAAATAGAGTTGTTGAGAGGAAGAACAGGGTCCTTCAAGAGATGGCCCGAGTGATGTTGCTTAGCAACAATGTCCCAAGGAACCTATGGGCCGAAGCCGTCAATACGGCTTGCTATATAGGGAATCATGGTTTCCTAAGGCCCAGATCTAGAAGCACCTCCTATGAGTTATGGAAGGGTAGGAAGCCAAATGTTAGCTACTTCCACACATTTGGAAGCAAATGCTACATTTTAAATGACCGTGATCAACTTGGCAAATTTGATGCTAAGAGTGATGAGGGTATATTTATTGGCTATGCCTTGAATAGTAGAGCCTATAGAGTTTTCAACTTGAAGACTCGAACCGTCATGGAATCATCCAATGTTGTCATTGATGATACTAGGCTCAAGTCGAACGACCATGAGGAGGAGGAAGTTTTAGAGGATGACTCTCCTTTGGAGAGGGTTGTGGTGACTCCCAATGTTGGGACGTCCAATGACAATAATGAAGTCACACAACCTATTACTAGAGTCCCTCTCTTGGACTCTAATGAACCCACTCCATGGGTTAGAAGACTTCATAACAAAGAGGATGTTATTGGAGATATGAATGAGGGTGTTAGGAAAAGGCGTCAAATAGCTAATCTCATTAGCTTTACATGCTACACCTCTCAAATTGAACCCAAAAAGGTTGATAAAGCCTTAAATGATGAATTTTGGGTTTTTGCCATGCAAGAAGAGCTAAACCAATTTGAAAGAAATGAGGTTTGGACTCTAGTTCCTAGGCCTAAAAGCACTAATGTGATAGGCACCAAGTGGATTTATAGGAACAAATCCAATGAGGATGGCAACATAGTGCGGAACAAGGCTAGACTTGTAGCACAAGGGTACTCTCAAATTGAGGGTATCGACTTTGAGGAGACATTTGCTCCCGTTGCCCGTTTAGAGTCTATTAGGCTTCTCTTGTCCATTTCTTGTGTGCACAAGTTCAAATTGCACCAAATGGATGTCAAGAGTGCCTTCCTCAATGGCTTCTTGCAAAAGGAAGTGTTTGTTGAACAACCCAAGGGGTTTGTGGATGCACACCACCCCAACCATGTCTATCGCCTCAAGAAGGCACTATATGGGTTGAAACAAGCACCAAGGGCTTGGTATGAGCGCCTCACTCAATTTCTTGTTGACAATAACTACACAAGAGGTAGTGTTGACAAGACACTATTCATCAAGAAAGACAATGATGAGCTTTTCATAGCTCAATATATGTTGATGATATAGTGTTTGGCTCCACCAACAACACCAAGGTCCAACAATTTGTTGATGTCATGTCTCATGAATTTGAGATGAGTCTTGTTGGTGAGCTTAGTTACTTCCTAGGTTTGCAAATTAGGCAATTAGATGATGGGATTTTCATAACCCAAGCCAAATATGCCAAAAACCTAGTGAAGAAGTTTGGTCTTGAAAATGCCAAACATTGTGACACACCCATAAGTACTACTTTGAAGCTAAGCAAGGATGCTAGTGGTAAAAGTGTAGAACAAATGTTATATCGTGGCATGATTGGTAGCTTGCTTTATTTGACCGCAAGTAGGCCCGATATCTCTTTTAGTGTTAGTGTGGGTATGTGTGCTAGGTACCAAGCGGATCCCAAGGAGTCCCATCTCTCTTCCGTAAAGAGAATCATTCGCTATGTGAATGGGACATCCAACTATGGGATTTGGTATTCTTTTGACACTAATGCTAGTCTTGTAGGCTTTAGTGATGCAGATTGGACAGGAAATTGTGATGATAGGAAAAGCACATTGGGCGGTTGCTTCTTCCTAGGCAACAACTTGGTGTCTTGGTTTTGCAAGAAGCAAAACTCAATTTCCTTGTCCACGGCCGAGGCCGAGTACATAGCCGCGGGAGTGGATGCACACCAACTCCTATGGATGAAGCAAATGCTAGTAGACTACGGATTCAACCAAGGTACTTTCACTCTCTTTTGTGATAACATGAGTGCCATTAATATTTCCAAGAATCCGGTGCAACATTCTAGAACTAAGCATATTGACATCCGCCATCATTTCATTAGAGAGCTTGTTGAAAATAAATGCATAGTACTTGAACATGTAGGTACTAATGATCAACTTGCAGACCTATTTACTAAACCATTAGATGCTACTCGATTTAAAACACTAAGTAGATCTATTGGGATATGTCTTGTGGAGTGATGTGATTTGTATTTGACTCCATATGGGGAACTCAAGCAAAGAGAGCTATTTTGCATTCTTGTCACTTGCAAAAAATTTGAAATATCTTATGCCTCTTCTTTTAATTGCTTGAGTAAGCTTGGTTGCACATATGTATATATGTTTTCAATTCAATAAGTGTGAACCTTGCTTGTTTACAATCCATGTCATATTTATGTTCAAACATGCATTTTTGGACTAGGAGATGTATATAGGAAGTATGATTTGAATGACCTATGGTTATCTCCATGACATGATGATTCTTAATAACATGCTAATGTCAAATGAAAAAGCATGAAATTCATATCACATGCTCACATGAAAAGCATGAATTGATGATTGTATATTCTTAAAAAGCAAAACTTGTGTGAAAGCTTATGAGACTCAAAATGAATAAAGGATCTTGTATCCGTTCAAAAGAATTTATATTCCAAATGTCTCTCTTTCTTTATTGGTTGAACATGGCTACTGTCATACGGATATCTTATCCGGAAAAATCAAAAAGGGTGCAAAGTCGCTCATGCCATGTTTCACTTATAAAGTTGGATATCGTTGTTCTTAAATTAAAATCAATGTATTCTATATCCTTGCTTTACTCATGACATTGGTGAAATTGGTTTGAATTCCTATTAGAAACCTTTGTCATTTGCTTTGCCAAATACCATTGTATTTTAGACTTGAATGCTACATATCTTGTATGCAAAGCATGTTTGATTCACACATTTTCAATCTAATAAATCTCCTTGTTTCTCTCCAATTAATTGAGATGCATAAAGTGACTTATATTAATTATGCATATCTTGCATGCTACTATCTCTCGTTGCTATGAGTGACCCGGTTGGGGACTACTCCTTTGCCTATATCATGACAAAAAGGGGGAGTAGGATATGGTAAGGGGATTGCAATGTATAGAAGAATTGTGCATATTGGGGAGAACACTCATTGAGGGGGAGTAACCCGTTGAGGGGGAGCATTGCATACATATACATTTCATAATGTTGTGCCTAAACTTTAAAATGCTAATGCTTGTTTTGTTCTCACTTAATTAATCTCACATTTCACTTGTATTGGAAAATATAGAAATCTTATTTTCAGGCTTGATTATTCACAAGAGATTGAAGACTTGAAGTTTATTTTCTTATCTCTTTGTTGTAGAAAAGCATAGGTGTCCGTAGTTTCTAATTCTTTGTAAGGAATCAATGTGAGTGGTGGTTTTGTCACGAATAGCCAAAGGGGGAGATTGTAAGGTTCCCATTTGTTGATTGGCTCATTTCGTGGACAAACCATATGTTGGGGTTATTTGTAAGGGTAGCCTAGTTATCGTTTTAATTGTTCGAAGCCCTTTTGAAGACCTCGTGTTGATAAGCACCAAGATAAATTTCTATGTGCTTACTTGTCATGAAGAGATAGTTGCACACACTCACAACTCATGCATATGTTTAATCCTTGTATGTTTGTTTATTTATGTTGTGCATTAATGCTAATTTTCATCTCTTCTTGCATGTTAGTTTGATTGCTTATTGCATTGCCCATTGTCTTTGTCTTGCATAACATTGGCATTCTTGCATTGCAAGGGCGCTGTTCAAAGCGCTCTATAAAGCGCTGTTCTGAATAGCGCCCCAACAACCTGGATGCACAAATGGTCATTTTAATGCATCAGTCTGATGTATTTTGTTGAGGCGTTGTACGAGGCTGTACAAAAGCGCTGTTTGTACAGCGCCCAACTGAGATCTGATTGAAATTGTTTATTTAAATCCTCAGGTCTGATGGTTTTTAGGTAGGCGCTATCCGGGCGCTGTACAGAAGCGTTGTTCGTACAGCGCCACTCTGTTTTCCCGTGAGAACAAAGTTGAGGCGCTGTACAGGCGCTGTACAAGAGGCGCTCTATGTACAGTGCCCAAGGCAATATTAGGCCAACCTTATCAAAACGACCACACTTGATTTGGCCCCCTATATATATGCCACTTTGACTTTAGGTCAATTAAGGGAGTCATATTCAGATTTTCATACACTTAGGATATTTTTCAAGAGAGAATAAATTCAAGAACTCATTTTTGGTTTACCTCAAACACTTTTTCATGATCATCACAACATCTAGCATCATCCTAGATCAATCTAAATGTCTCTTTGCATGGATTCTTCATCATACTTTGCTTGGTAGCTTTTCACTAATATCTTACATTTTGTGTTTTTCTTACACAGCAATCTCAATTTATTACTTGTATGATTTTCATATATCTTTTGATACAAGATTGAGATTAGTGTGATGTCTGTTTGAGAAGTTGTATTGTGATAGCTAATTAGGTTTTGTGCTTAATCTTGATTACTAAACTATTTGATTGAACATGTCATTTTCGTTTTTATATATCTAGGATTGTTCTAATGCATATTAATCATCTTAGATAAGCATATAGGGTTTCTCTTTGCTCTATGTTGCATTTGGATATTCATATATTCACTTAGGGTGTTATTCTCTTCATTGAGAAAGTAAGTCTTGTGTGTAGCTTCCGGGATAGGTTGCTTAGATCGCAA
Organism: Acer yangbiense; assembly: GCA_008009225.1. NCBI lineage: Eukaryota > Viridiplantae > Streptophyta > Magnoliopsida > Sapindales > Sapindaceae > Acer > Acer yangbiense. Next base: position 1,210 of record VAHF01000233.1, on the reverse strand, counting down.
GAAAATTGGACTAGGTTCACTCATACCGGGATTAGGTAGGTGTGTGATTACTTCCGGATTAGGTTGTAATCATTTTACACATTTAGTGGATTCGAGATTCGAGTTCGAGTGTGGCTACTTACTAGCCCGGGTTTTTCCCTTGAGGGTTTCCACATTAAAATCAGTGTGTTATTTTATTTCGCATTTTATACTTGATTTATTGCTTTATCTATTTAGGGGTAATTTCGTAATTTTGACCTAAAACGAAAATTGGGTAATAAGCTTAAATATCCATTCAACCCCCCTAGATATTTTTATACACACCGTGTTATAATTTGTTTTCATTCGAAGCACCCAGGCTCGCAAGATAAGTCGGATCGATTACCCAGGTACCAGTCTTTGACAACTCGGACTACCATTGCCAGTTCCAAATTATCTTGGAGATTTCAGACCCCGACAGTGAAGTCAGCATTTGACATTTCTTCCAGAAGGAACCAACCAGCGGTTAGACTTGCAGCAGAGAAGAGGAATCCTAACCCGAGTGTAGGTCAGTACCGAGCCTAAGAGAAACCCACGGGGTACCCAGCCCCAGAAGGAAGAGCAATAAGAAGACAACCTTGCTATCCAAACTTCAGATAATGTGAAGGCTTAGTAGCCAGAGACATGCACAATGGGTCCAAACGTCTTGAAGATCAATGGCCAAATGGCAAAGGAACTCGAGAAGCTAAGGAAGGGGAAGCGCTAGGGTACCGGAGAACCCCTTGGGAGAAATGAATGCACCATTCTCTAGAGAATCAGAAGAAGCAGAGCTACCCCCCAAATTAGATGCCCGCTGAGATACTCTCAGACGAAGCCCTGTGAGTCACATGGAGAGTTTGTCCACCATATGGAGGTCCAGAATGCTACCCGGTCAACGATGTGTAGAATGTTCCTTCTACTCTAACCGACTGTGCCAAGACTTAGTTCAGAAAGTTACCTTCATGTAGTGTGGATTCTTTACAAAGCTTACTTACAGATTTTTGTACTATATTTCAGGGATCAAACCTTGTCCTAAGGACCCTATCCTAGTTCAATACGTGGTCCAGGAGTGGGGTGAAACGTTAAGGTCCTATGTAGAGAAGTTCCACAAAGAAGTGATCCAGATGGGAGTGTTTGCCGCGAGGAGACCTTAGCTATTTCAGAAGGAACTAGGTGGGCGGCAGATTATTCCGGTCATTTGCCAAGCATCCAC
>VAHF01000026.1:0-36804 GCA_008009225.1 Acer yangbiense | reverse complement strand
GACTCCAGAAAGTGAGACAAGTCATCAAGTGATGATGAGCTTGCCGTCAACTACATGGCATTTGGAGCCACTTGTGTAGAAGATAAAGCTGTTGGTAAGAATGTCTTGACTAGTGATCCCATAGATAAAGAGATGAAGAAGTAGCTCTAGAGGAGATAGGTGTAGCTACTCATTGGGACATGGCTCTCATTAACTTAAGAGACCAAGGTGAAGGTCTTAATGAGGGAAATGACTTCATAAGTGAGAAGGAGAGTGGATGAGATAACTCAAGTGAAGATGACTCCTCATCTAACTCTACAAATGGAAATGTAGAGAAAATGGATGTTCATGACTTTATAGTCAAGTGTGAAAGTTCATTGAAGAAGAACAATAGAAAATTGAAGATGTTAGAGGATAAAAATCTAGAACTTTCAACACACAATGACCACTTAAGTAAACAAGTGGAAACATCCAAGCTAATTGAAGACAATCTAAGAGATGAGCTAGCTTTGTCTAAGAGGAATGAAGAAGGGTTGAAGAATGAGCTTAATGAAGCTAAAAAGTCATTGACTCGGATGACTTCAAGCACCAAGAAGCTTGACCACATACTTGGTAGTGGAAAGAACCTTTGTGACAAGAGAGGTATTGGGTATGAAGATAGCAAGGAGATCTCTACTCCAACCAAGACAGTCTTTGTCAAGAGTTTGGGCAAGATAAAAGCTTCGCCGGTGCACACTCCTAGGAAGAAAATTTATCTAGGACAATGTTCAAGAAATGCATAAGTGAAGGAAGCCCCAAGAAGACAACCTCAAGCTCAATGCATTAGAGTCTCTTAAGTCAACATTCCTCAACAAATGACTCTAAATGGAAAGAGGCCAATCATGCAAAATGAACCAAGGAAGCAAGTTAGACCGGTTCAACAACAAAGAAGGATTGAACCCAATCTACCACAAAGTCATGGGAAGGCTCCTATGCATGCACAATGACATGGTATGATTTCTAAATTCATCCCTACATGTCACTTTTGTGGTATTGATGGTCACATTAGACCAAATTGCTTTCATTTCATTAAATTATGTAGAGTCAAAAGCATGATTGAAAAGAGAATGACAAGAGCTAGAATGCATGTTAATAGGAAAGAAAAAATTCATGTTCATGATCCTATTATTTCTAGAACTCTTAAATCATTGACCACTAGGAAGAAAAATGTCATATCTATGTGGATAAGGAAAAATGAACCCGCTTGCTACGAGACTAACAAGTCTCAAATAGGTTTAACTAAGTCCAATGGACTTGGTAGGTCCATATGACCTCATGACCTTCATTGTTGAAGGATGGTGATTGACCCCATATGGGGAACTCAAGCAAAGAGAGCTATTGCATGCTTGTTGCATTCAAATATTTAAAAAACTCTTATGCTTCTTTGTTGATTGCTTGAGTAAGCTTGGTTGTACATATGTATATATGTTTTCTATTCAATAAGTGTGAACCATGCTTGTCTACAATCCATGTCATATTTATGTTCAAACATGCATTTTTGGACTAGGAGATTTACATAGGAAGTATGATATGAATGACCTATAGTTATCTCCATGACATGATGATTCTTTTATAACATGCTAATGACATATGAAAAGCAAGAAATTCAAATGACATGCTCAAATGAAAAAGCATGAATTGATGATTGCAATTTTTAAATGCAAAACTTGTGTGAAAAAGTTTATAAGACTCAAAATGAATAAAGCATCTTGTATCCGTTCAAAGGAATTTAGATTCCAAATGTCTCTATTTCTTTATTAGTTGAACATGGCTACTATCATACGGGTTTTATTCTCAAAAAAATCGAATAAGGTGCAAAGTCGCTCATGCCATGTTTCGCTTATAAAGTTGGATATAGTTGCTCATATTTTAAAATCAATGAAATCTCTATATCCTTGCTTTTCTCATGACAATGGTGAAATTGGTTTGAATTCTTATTAGAAACCTTTGTCATTTGTTTTGCCAAATACCATTGTATTTTGGACTTGAATGCTACATGTCTTGTATGCAAAGCATTTTTGATTCACACATTTTATCAAAATAAATCTCCTTGTTTCTCTCCAATTGCTTGAGTTGCATAAAGTGACTTATATGATTATGCAAGTATATAGTATGCTACTATCTCTCTTTGCTATGTGACCCGATTGGGGACTACTCATTTGCCTATATCATGACAAAAAGGGGGAGTAGAATGGTGGTAAGGGGAGTTGCAAATTGTGGTAGCAATTATGCATGTTGGGGAGACAATACATTGATGGGGAGTAACCCTTTGAGGGGGAGCATTGCATACACATACATTACATAATGTTGTGCCTAATCTTTTAAAATGCAAATGCTTGTTTTTGTTCTCACATGATTAATCTCACATTCTACTTGTATTGGAAAGTATAGAAACCTCATTTTCAAGGATTGATTGTTCTATAAGAGATTGAAGACTTCAAGATTTTTTTTTAATATCTCTTTGTAAAGTAGAAAATCATTGTTGACCCGTAGTTTCTATTATATTGTGAGGAATCAATGTGAGTGGTGGTTTTGTCACGAAATAGCCAAAGGGAGAGATTGTAAGAATTCCCATTTGTTGATTGGCTTATTTCGTGGACAAACCACATGTTGGGGTTCATTGTAAGGGTAGCTTGGGTATTGGTGTTCATGTTCAAGGCCCTTTGAAGACCTCATCGTGATAAGCACCGAAGGTAATTTCTATGTGCTTAATTGCTTTGAAGAGATAGTTGCACACACTCACAACCCATGCATAGTGTTTAATTCATGTTTGTTGTGTGTGTTATTTATGTGCATTAATGTTCATTAACATCTCTTCTTGCATGCTTTATATGATTGCATTATGTATGACCTAAGCCATGTCAATTAAAGACTTAGGATTGCATTCATTGTGTTAGGCGCTATACAAGGCGCTGTTGAAAGCGTTGTACGTACAACGCCTATATGAGACCTGGTTGAAATAGGCCTTTTAAATGCATCAGGTCTGATGCATTTTGGGAAGGCGATGTACGAGCGCTGTACAAAGGTGCTGTACGTACAGCGCCCATCTCAGACTCGAGAGGATCAGTTTTGAGGCGCTGTTCAAGCGCTGTACAAAAGCTCTCTATGAACAGCGCCTATGAAGGATGTTCTTCATTTCCCAGGAAGGTGCTGTACAAAGCGCTCTTGAAAGCGCTGTACGTATAGCGCCCAAGGCAAATTTTGTGTCACTTATGAAAACGCACCACTTTGCTTTTGACACCCTATAAATATGCCTCTTTGACTTTAGGTCAGTGAGCTTAGTTCAAAATATCATATATTTTCCTTAGAATATTTTTCAAGTAAAAAATTCTCAAAGAACTCACCTTTAACCACTCAAATCAAATCCTTAATGCATCAAATTTTATATTGCATCTTCTATGTCTATATAGAATGCATCCATGCATGGGTTTGCATCATCACAACTTGCTTGGTAAGATTTTGATTAACTTCATCTTATTTTAGTATTTTTACTATCAAGCCATCTATTTAAATTACATGTATGTTTTAGATCAAATGCTAAATACAAGAATATAGAATTGATTGTGATGAATTGATTGAGTGTTGTATTGTGAAAGCTAATTAGGTTTTTGTTTAATCTTGATTAGCTAAGTTATTTGACATGTCATTTAGCTCTTGATATTTAGGGTTGATTTAATTGATTATATCATCATCCTAGATAAGCATCTAAGGTTCCCTAGCCTTGTTTGTTATTTGGATATTTTACATATTCACATAGGTTGCATAATCTCTTCATTGAGAATTAAGACTTGAGGCTAAGATTGCTTAGGCCTCAAACAATTTGGACTAGAGCCACTTTTAAAGGCCCGCGTGGTAGAAGTGGGGGGTTATTGACCGGAGTGTTAGACGAGGTCTACATAGGTTGTAAACTCCATTTCAATTAGTGGATTTCGAGGTTTGAGTGTGGCACACTATACAGCCTGTGGTTTTTCCCAGTGGTTGGGTTTCCACGTATTTATCAAGTGTTATTTAATTTTCGCACCATATTACACTTGTTTGTATTTTTGACTAGTAAGGGCATTTTCATAAAATTGACATGTATGCGAAAATTGGGTAAAATTAGTTAAAATCTATTCACCCCCCCTCTAGATTAATCTATAGAACACACCGAGCATTTCTTTCAATATACAAGGTGGGTTACATCATTGTTATCATATATCCCCCAACAAAAGTGGTTTAGTTACACATGATATCTAAAAAGAGCATACGTAAGAAGAAAGGGAAGAAATACACCCCTTGAAGTCTTGTGGAATTCCAAGGAAGAACAGCCCTTCTCCACAGCAAATACAACTTAAAGATTATCACAAGTAGCTCTTTTAGAACTAATCTAACTAATTACTTTGACTAAGAAGAGTTTCTTAAGCTAAAGTAATTGCAAATGATCAAAAACCTTCTTCAAACTATATCAGCTAGAAAGAGAGAGTCTAAAACTATATTACTATTTTTCATCTCCCTCTATTACATCAGAAAAAGTGATTATTTATGTCTTTCCATTGAAATTAGGCAACGAAATGCCGTAAATGCCCCTGACAGCGTCGTCAGCGGCTTCCTTCCGCGGTTTCCTTCCCGTTGGATCGAACCCGCGAGCTTTTTCCATGACCTCCGCGGTTTTGGTTGCTCTACTCCGCTGCTTATTTCCCGTTGGATTGAACCCGTGAGCTTTAACAACATTCTTCGGCGGGCTTGCCTCCTTCTGGCTGGCGGCTTCTTTCACGCGAGCATGAACTAGCGAGTTTCACCAGATCTTCTATCTAGCGGCTTCTTTCTCGCAGTTCAAACCCGTGGGATAATTCCCAGCGAGTTCAGCTCTTTTGGTTTGCGGGCAATTTCTCTCTGACTCTTTCGCGACTTTGTGCCGCGGCTTCTTTCCCGCGAGGTTCATATTCTAAGGGCTTTTCCTCCTATTTTGACTTTTTTTCTCCAACTTCATGCAATCACTTCCCTAAATGAGCATATTCCCTATACTTAACTAAAACACACGTTATATACAATAGAATGCTCTGAAATGAACACAAAAGGTAGGAAAAGGGAGCGCTAAATGTGAACATTTGGAACTCGATCAATTACTGAAACAAATTATAGCACGGTGTGTATAAAACTATCTAGAGGGGGAGGGGGAGGGGGAGGGGGAGGGGGAGGGGGGGGTGAATAGATTTTAAGTTTATTACCCAATTTTTCGTGTTTAGTCAAAATTATGAAATTACCCATAAATAGATAAAGTAATTGTTAATCGCCATAATTGGCAGGGATCAAAAAAGAATTTTCCACTAGCTTACAGGAGAAAGCCGGGATCCTAAGTAGAAGCGAAAAGATGTCTGGGTACCCCGCCTGCTAGCTGACAGACTAGAACCTTTGCCTACCCAGGTCAGGTCCATAATTCCCGGAGACACAATCATCACCAGATCCTGGTGCCCAATTACCCCGGATACCCTGATACTCGAGTATCCTGGTACCCCGCTACTTGAAACCCCGATATCCACGAACATCGCTTTTATTAGAAGCGTGAGAGACGCAGGGTACCCGGGGTACCCCAACCAGCGAAACACGTGACGTACACATGGCAAGACATATACCAGGATCCCAGTAGACCGACCCCGCTGAAGCAGGTGGGGGGGTACCCCGAAGAGTAGACTACATATAAAAACAGACATTAAACGTCACTGTTCGAGATAAAAACTCAAGCTACAACGCGGCATTCATCCCCGCCAAGTTAGTGTCCTATTTTAAATAGGAATCAACTCATTTGGAAACCGGAAAAGAAGGAATCACTAGGCCTTTTGGGATCAATTTCCCGACGAAGTTATCGGGCTCCACATGAAGACCCGTGTATCACTGAAACCCTAGACCGAGGTTCTAGGAATGCTCAGCAAGAAAGCGGGTCTATATATTAATGATATGTTCATAGGAAAGGGGATAGGAAACCCTAATTTACCTTTTTCTACTTATCGACAGACACGAAAAGCTCCATCTCCATCGTTCTCCTTAAGGTCTTTTTGCCTCCATGCTGCAATACTGATAGATCAAATATCGAGTTGTAAAAGATCGTATTTCAAATCCTACGTACAATATATATCAAACTGCCCTTTCAGTTTTCATACATATAAGAAATCATCCGTCTTACTGTGTTCATCATAATATCAGATTCATGATATCCAGCGGGATACCAGGCTACTAAGTATCTCGCTGGTCCCAGTCAATCCCGATCCAGATCCATTATATATATATACAATATCTCACCTAGCAGATTCCAGTGAACCAGCGGGATATCAGGGTATAGAGTATCCCGCTAGCCAGGTCTAATTAGATCCGGGTCCGTCACATACCGTTAATTCAAAATTACACCCCGGTTACAATTTTGGGTTAACACTTTGGCGCCGTCTGTGGGAAATGAACCCCCACCATTAACAAACTTTCAAGTTCAACTCAGAAGAAGATAGCATTTGAGGCTCCGATCCTCCCAGGGGCAGCCCACGAACTTAGGACCCCATTCCCTCGCTTTCACCGAGAGAAATCAAGGGAAAAACAAGGGAGTCAGAAGTCAGATCCCGGTACCAGTCCCGTTGCTTAATCCCAGATCAGCACCACAGGACCCTACGGTCCCGGCGAGTAACTCGGGAGGCCATAGAGCGACAAGCTGTTGCCTATGTGGAGAGCGTTCGCCTTCGGATGATCGCCCAAGGGATACCCTTTGAAGCACCCAGATTGGCAGAAGGAGCAGGACCAAGTACCCGAGCACCGGTGTTTGACAGACTCAGGCCGCCTTTACCAACCCAAAATCATCCCGAAGATCTCAGACATCGATTGGCGAAATCAGCTACTGATATCCCACCAAGAAGGGCCCAGTCAACAACAGGGCCGGCGGTAAGGAAAAGGAATCCCCGGCCCGACACTGGTGGCAGTACTGGATCCAGGCGGGACCAGCAGGGTACCCATCGGTGGGAAGGGGAGCGTAAGGAACCTAATGGAGAATCAGAAACCTCGGACAATGAAGACTAGGTGCCATGATCCGGACATAACGGATCCAAACGCCTTAAGGATCAGATGGCTAAGATGGCGAAGGAGCTCGAGGAATTAAAGAAAGGAAAGCAACGGGGTACTCGGAAGAACCCTCTGGGGGAGATGAACGCACCATTTTCCAGGAGGATTCGAGAAGCCGAATTGCCCCCCAAGTTTAAAATGCCCACTGAGAAGTATTCTAGATCGGAGGATCCCGTGAGTCACATGGAGAGCTTTGTCCACCAGATGGAAATCCAAAACGCTACCCGGTCAGCTATGTGTAGGATGTTCCCTTCAACATTGACCGACTGTGCCAAGACTTGGTTCAGAAAGTTACCCCCAGGAAGTGTAGATTCATTCACAAAGCTCACTACCGACTTTTGTGCTCAATTCCAGGGAATCAAACCTCGCCCTAAGGATCCTGTCTTTCTGCAATATGTGATCCAGGAACGAGGTGAGACACTGAGATCTTAGGTAGAAAAGTTCCACAAGGAAGTGATCCAGATGGGAGTATTCGCCGAGAAGGAAACCCTCGCTAACTTTAGAAGAAACCTGTGGGCTGGCAGGTTATTCCGATCGTTTGCCAAGCACCCTCCTGAGACATACCAGGAGGCCTATGATAGGGCGTTGGAGCAGCTCCGAATTAAGGTTGAACACGATGAAGCCCGGACGCCTAAGCGGTCTAAGAAGGAATCTCCTAAGTCAGCACCTACGAGGAGAGTCCAGAACCCTCCTCCGAATCGATCGACGTATAGGCCGCCACCTCCTCAATACCGGGAAAGATACCCTACAAGAAGGACTCCACCCCGAGCAACTTCTCCACTAAGAGAGGTAGCCCGCATATCAACGGAAGAAGACTGGTATAACCATTACACTCCTTTCAATGCCTCTCGGGAAACCATATACCTAGCCATCCGCGATAAGGGCTTGCTCAGAAAACCCGATCTAATAAAAGTCCCCGCTGATCAAAGAAATCGCTACAAGTATTACGACTTTCATGAGGATGTCGGGCACAACATATCTGAGTGTTATAGCCTCCGCAACCAGATTCAGAGTTTGGTGAGAGGAGGACTTTTAACGGAATTCTTGCAACAAGTACGGGACAGCATTAAAATGGGAAAGGATGTACAGAAGGAAATGCGGGATGCAGAAGAAAGGAGGAAAGACGAAGGAAAGGATTTGATGCAACAGATCCATGTCGTCCATACCATCAGTGGAGGACCAATTATGGCTAGGACATCTAACAATTCAAGAAAGAATCACGTTAGGAAGATCCCGAAACTCGCCACTGGCCAGGATGTGTTCCAGGTATCTCGAGAATCATGGGAATACCCGCAGTCCACGTAGATCATTTTCATCGAGGATGATGCCTACAACACCGTGCAACCCCATGACGATCCAATGGTGATCACGGTTTAGATTGCTAATTGTTGGGTCCACAGCATCCTTGTAGACACCGGGAGTAGTATGGACATTTTGTTTAAAGGAGCACTGGAGAAGCTCAACCTGAAGAATCCCTGTTACAACAGCTGCACTACACCTTTATACGGAATTACAGGGGACTCCGTAATGCCAGTAGGAACACATATCTTGCCCGTGATAGTCGGAGAAGCCCCCCTCCAACAGAACATCATAACTGAGTTCATCGTGGTAGACACCCCATCCGCTTATAATGCAATTTTGGGAAGACCATTTTTATCAGGCATCAACGGAGTCTTGTCCAATTATCACAATGTCCTAAGGTTTCCGGTTGGGACCGAGGTTGGAGAAGTCAGGGGAGACCAGCAGACAGCCCGCATATGTTACGCAGTATCTGCAAACCCCGCTGCATTGACAAGGCAATATGCCCGCGTCATCCATAAATCGGGTCTCGGGGAGGCATAGTTGGAAAGCACATAACAGTTTGGAAAGAAAGGAGAATACCCATTGTGTTACCTTAGGAAGAAAAATCATTCTAGGGGGATTTAGTCTCAAGACTTGAAGAAGGATGTTAGCTCGGTTGGTGTATTTCTGATGTGTACACCCTGACCATTTTTTGCTTTGTATTTGCTTTTGATAAAATCAATAAAGTCAGTTTTAGTGTTCCTAATTTCGTCTAAGCAAGTCTTCATCGTCCCGTTTCGCCTCGAGACCAGGAAAAGCCATATGGCGTTCCTGTTGCCTTGGTCGGGGAATACCCTCCTCCAGGAAGGACCTGGTGCTCAAATGCATAAGGGGTGTAGTCACTCGCCAGGATCGATCTCATCAAGACCAGGAGAACCTATATGGGCCTCCTGAAGCCTTAGACGGGGAATACCCCCCTCCAGGATGAACCCGGTGTCAAAGTAGCCCTCGTCAAGACCAAGAGAACCTATATAGGTCTCCTGAAACCTCGGACGGGGGATTCCCCCCATCCAGGATGAACCTGGTGTCAAAATAGCCATAGATGCTTGCCAGGACAGTTCAACAAGAAGCCAAGATACTCCATCTGGATACCCGACATCTTTTTGCATCGTACTACCACTTCTCCTTGTTACATTCAAAGGCCTGAGTTGAAAATGGCTCTAGCAACCGCTCAGAAACAAGGCATCAGGGAACTAGGCCATTACATTTGGGAGCCAGACGTTTCATCCTGATAGATGACTAAGATGAAACCATCACCGGGATTCCCAGCAAAAAAAAAAAAAAAAAAAAATTTTTTGGTCAGACATGATGGCTGATTTCTGCTAAGAGAGATTATTAACTAAAGATTGTATTTAAGACAAACTGAAGACCTATTGTCCACCAACAAGTTAAGATTGAAGCTAAAACTATACATGAATCAGGATAGGCTTTACTTGGATCACGTTCAAACATACAAGAACCATCATGGGGCAAGGCATAAGTTCAGCAAGCAAGCATTTTAGGAGAGTAAAAGAGAATGATCGTAAGATTGGAAGGAGTTCATTAACTTAGGCAGGGTGCCCACCCCAATTTCCGGGCTACAAACAGTTACAAAAATAAATTCCGATAAAGAAAAAAAAAAAAACAAAAGTCATATATCATTCCCCCCCTCCTGCATGCTTTTCCTGCCGGGATTCCACTGCCTGTTCCCCTTTTGCCTGCCTTCTTCAAGTGAGCTGGTCACAACAGGAGAGCCCGCCACCTTCAAACGTTGAACAGAAGCCTGCCCAACATCTTCCTGAATGGAAGAAGGATCTTGAGATTCCCCCTCAACATTTTCTCCAGATCCGGCGGTAGGGGGGAGAGAAGTTGGATCCGGGACAGAGATATCCTTCGAGGGACCCCCTTGGTCAAGACCAAGATCTGAAAGGGCTACGGCCTTAGCCAGAATGTGGTCCCGATCCCAGCCAAGAGGAGTCATCAAGTCGAAAGGAGGAGGGAAGGCCTTGGTAACCTCGTGGCAACCTCATAGGAGGCAGTAAAATATCCGTCCGTGAAGGAAGAATCCAGTCGGGATTCTAAGATCTTCACGGATCCTCACAGGAATCGGTTCTCATCTAAAAGGATCGCCATCTCCGCCTTGACGGACTCCCTCTCAGCCTTACGCCGGGTGGAAACGATAGTCTCCGTGTCATAAGCACGTTGCATCCTTTCCAACTCCACCAGAGCAGCCTGCCTCCCGGATTCAGACTCAGTTACATATTGGACCAGGGCAGTGATGTTTTCTTCAGACCGGGCTAGATCAGCGCGGGCTTCTTCCAAATTGGCCTGAAGCGCCAAATTGGCCTCCTTCAAAGTTGCCACCTGTTGCCCGATAGCTATGGCAAACTTGAGGCCCTATAAAAAATATATATAGTAAAATGAGATACATGACCATTTATACATGTATACCAACTATACCAACTCGGAGGGAGCAAAATCATACCTCGGCGAGCAGAGAAGCCCCCTTGGTAGCCAAAATCTCCGTAGGCAAAGAGGACATTGACTGCAGACTCCCGCCGGGACACGCCGCGATGAACTTGGAAACAATATCATTTTGGCTGCTATCTTATGGCCTTAACCCGGATGAAAAGCTAGCATGGGGAGCTCTAGAGGTGGAATCCTTTCCTTTGTCCGCCCGGGCAGGTCTAGCCTTCTCCGCCCTAGTGGAACTCATGACGGAAGAAATCTGAGAAGAAGGAGGGGCAGCTGCAACTGTAGGCTTAGCAATCTTAGCGGGTGGCTTCGCCTTGGGGACTGGAGAAGTTTTGACCTTGGTTGCCTTCGCCAACATCTCGCTAAGCGAGGGACGAGCGATAATTTTTGTTAGAGGAGGTTCCGAGAAATGAAGCGGGGACTCTACTAAGATATGAGGAGAGGAATGTGCCGAGGGGTAAGACCCCGAGGTAACCCCGGCACCAGGAGAAGAAGGAATGGGAGAGCGGGGTGCTTGAGAAGCCGGGATTGGTAGTCTCGTAGCAGTAGGAGGGGATGCTGGAGAAGGGACTACTGAAACTGTAAAATATATATATATATATATATATATATACATAAGAAAATATGTAATATTAAACATAGAAAGAGAGAATGGAGGAAGGATGTTTGGCAAAGCACAATCACTCACCCGGTTCAGCGACAGATATCCTCAGATACCTCTCTAGCCGGGCTCTTTCGAAGGAGTCACAGGAGGGGTACTTCATGTTAATATAACCCCGCTCCTGGATCCTTTTTAGAATCCCTCTGGATTCAGAAGACAACTCCTCTGAACTCCATTTGTCTTTGGGAGAGAACTGGGTAGGAACGGAATATTCGGTCCCTCCGATGTGCACTGAGCGGCCCCATTCCCCTTCGACTACTATCCATTCGTCCATCCAAGAGGAATTATATTTCACGTTTGCCCCGGGTACAACGAACTTCATTTTATTACTGGGTCTCAAATAAAACTGACCCCGGAATGATAGGTTGGCTACTTGATAGATATAGCGGATCTCGTCAATGCCCACTTCCCTCTGAATGTTGTCCCTCTTGCATTGCTCTCTCCAAAGCACCAAGAACCCTGTCAAGTTCTTCTAGAACCCGGGAGAAATCTGGAGTGGGGCTAGTTCCAAAGCTACAAGTACTCGGCGGAGGGAAGGGTGAAGTGGAAACCGGACCCCGCATTCAAAGGCAGCTACATGGATCAGCAGACGACCTTCAGATGGGGTGTAAATGTCATAACCCCGATGAGGGAGAGACAGCGAGAGGTAATCTGGTATCTTGAAGGTCCTCCTCAATCGGTTGAGAGTTTCGGATGTACAGACGGAGTCTGGGATAATCCGGCCGTCATGGAAGGATGACAATGGGCCTATGTGAACCCCAGTTAGATCGATAGTCAGGGCATTCCCCTCATCTGCCTCGTTTTCATCCTCATCGTCGTCTTCATCAGTGATTCGGGTTGGATCTTCAGGCCCGGTGCCAGAACCCGACCCGATTCTTTGATTCTTGCTAGAACGACGGCGTTTTAGCAGAGAACTATCGTCGACGACGTCACCCACGTCCCGACCTCGTTTCAGATCTTTAGACGTCGGGGAATCATCACCTGATCCCGTTCGACCCGCATCAAGCATCTCGTCAATGCTATCAGGAAGATTCGGAGAATAAGGTGGAGGATTAGCCAAGATCGCCAGGCTATCTTCTGGAAGGATTGATGTAGGAGCTGTTTTGTTGGAAGGTGAGGCCATTTGAGTAAGAGAAGGAAAGCAAAGAAGATCCTTAGAAGAGAAAGAAGCTCTGAAAGGTTCAAATAAGCGTGAACATGTGAGGGGCGAAGGAAGGGTACATTTATAGGCAAAGACGGGCTAATATCGAGGTAGAGGAAAATACGGGGTCGGGGACGAATCATGACAGTTTCGAGGGAATCGCGCCAAAAACGGCCAATTTAAAACTTAAAAACAGACGTTATCTGACACGTGGGACGAGCATTAAATGCAATCAAATCCAAGAAAGATACTCTCATCAATTATGGAAGCCAACCGAACGAGACTGAACGAGACTAGACGAGCGGACAATATGGAAAATCCTTCGAGTGGACGAGGAAATCCTGACTCCAACCCCTGCAAGACACCGATGTTCAAGTCAGGGGGGACTTCTGTAAACCGCAATAATTGGCAAGGATCAAACAAGAATTTTCCACTAGCTTATAGGAGAAAGCCGGAATCTAAAGTAAAAGCAAAAAGATGTCTGGGTACCCCGCCTACTAGCTGACGGGCTAGAACCTTTGCCTACCCAGGCTAGGTCCAGAATTCTCGGAGACACGATAATCACTAGATCCTGGCGCCTAACTACCCCGGATACCCCGATACTCGAGTATCTTGGTACCCCGCTCCTTGAAACCTCGATATCCGCGAACATCGCTTTTATCAGAAGCGTGAGAGATGCAGGGTACCTGGGGTACCCCAACCAGCAAAACACGTGACGTACACATGGCAAGACATATACTAGGATCCTAGTAGACTGACCCCGCCGAAGCAGGAGGGGGGACCCCGAAGAGTAGACTACATATAAAAACAGACATTAAACATCACCGTTCGAGATAAAACTCAAGCTACAACACAGCATTCATCCCCGCTAATTTAGTGTCCTATTTTAAATAGGAGTCAACTCATTTGGAAACCGGAAAAGAAGGAATCACCAGGCCTTTTGGGATCAATTTCCCGATGAATTTGTCGGGCTCCACATGAAGACCTGTGTATCACTGAAACCCTAGACCGAGGTTCTAAGAGTGCTCAGTAAGAAAGCGGGCCTATATATTAATCATATGTTCATAGGAAAGGGATCGGAACCCTAATTCACTTTTTCTACTTATCGACAGGCACGAAAAGCTCCATCTCCATCGTTCTCTTTAGGGTCTTATTTACCTCCATGCTGCAATATTGATAGATCAAATATCAAGTTGTAAGGATCGTATTTTAAATCCATACATACATATATATCAAACTGCCCTTTCAGTTTTCATACATATAAGAAATTCATCCATCTCATTACTTGTGTTCATCATAATATCAGATTCATGATATCCAGCGGGATACCAGGCTACTAAGTATCTCGCTGGTCCCAGTCAATCCCGATCCAGATCCGTTATATATATATATATATACTGTAAGGTTTATAGTTTGTGTTGGCATTAATTCCATATCAAAACGTGTTTCTTTTGTAATGTTTAGTGGTTCGTTTATTGAAGATTTAAGAAGACGAAGAATGTCTCAACCACAACTCATTCAAGAAGCCGGCTTTTAAGAGATTCGTGCATCATTGGTCAACAAAGGTATTAAAGGACCTCATATCTCTTACAAGGCTAGGCACACACACACACACACACACAGCATTCTTGTATGTTCCTTCATGATTTGATTTCATTTATATATCACTTTCACACACTTGGCAAAATATGCTCATGCATTCATATTATGTTGATAAACTTTGTGTTTTGCATTTTCTAGGACTATGTCCGGAAACTAGCATATGTGTGTGTCTTTGTGTTTGTATGTTTCCGTATTTTTGTATTTGGACTTGAATATACTCTATTATGATTCCTTATTGAGTTCTGGTATTTTCGGTTACTCATTCATGTAGTTTCGAGTCCAATCGATGTAGCTACGCTACTTTTCGTTCTCATTCGTTGAGTTGACTTCATCGATGTTTTCCGAGATGATTTCTCAACCGTTTTTCAAAGTTGTATAGTCTTCGTCGTGCGTAAGAGAGTCACGATTCGTAATCCGGAAACGGATTCAAAATCGGAGTTTGGATGCCCACGATACGGGCTGAAGAACCGAGGGAGCGCGCGAGGAGACAGCCCAGGCCTTGAGGCCACTTGGGCTGGCCGTTGGTGTGGCTGTGGGCCCCACGGCCTGGAGGGGCCTCTGCCCCCGTGTGGGCCACGCGCCCCCCATGGCCAGGGGTTGACGTGGTCTCACACCATTGGTTGATTTTGTCTTCTCTCTCTTCCTATATCTTCCCTTTCTCTCTCCATTTGAAATGTTTAAGAAGAAAAATTGATTTTCCCGTAAGAAATCCTCTCCAGTTTTTCAGAACTTCAAAACACCATATCTTCCTCATCCGGAGTCGGATTTGAGTGATTCAAGTTGGAGAGTGTTCGTATTTGAGTACTCTATCATCTCCAAGTGGTTTAGTGGCTGTTTGATCGTGATTTCTGGTGGTTCCACACTGATTTCCGAACCAGCTCGAGCAACCAAGGTATTGGACTTAACTTTGGGATTTCTTTCTTTTTAACCTTCCATTTGCTTGGGGTTTCTTCTTCTATATCTATGTTTATGTTTGGTAAAAGCTATTGAGAAAGATAGCTTGATTATCATTCTAATTGAAAGTCAATTTATGGACTAATGTTGACTAGTTTCTATGATTCTAGATTTTACATATGTTTGTGAGTTGTATTGTGATTAGAATGGCATCTTAGGTTGTTTGGAACTTAATTGAATTAATTTTATGATAAATGACCTTGAGATTTGATTTGATCCTTTGATTGATGAAATCTAGGATTTGTGTATTTGTTTGTGATTTAGAGAATCTAGGTTTTGATTGATGTAAATCTCAAATCCTTGCTCTATATTTTTGGCTAGAATATTGATTGATTTTAATCTCATATATCTAGCATTTAATTGTATATTGATAGCATCTTGAATTTGTTCTTCATGAATATATTTTGATTCAAGTATTGTTTGTGTGAATGAGACTTTGAGCTTATGTGTTTGGTGTTTCACATGCTTAGGTTTTACTCTCGTATTTTGCATCTAGACTTTTATTGAATGTGTTATCACATGTTTAGGTCTATTTGTACCATAGGATGTATTGATCACATGTTCTATGTTGATTTGATTGTTTGCATCACTTGCATTCACATGATCACACTAGGAAGTCCTTGTAAAAGGCATGAAGTCTTGGTTAGAGTCGGGGTGACTCGGATAGCCAAGCAAGAAGACTTTCCTAGAGTCGGGATGACTCGGATAGGTAAGCAAGGAGTCATGGCTAGAGTCGGGAGGACTCGGATAGTCATGCATAGGAGGCTCCCTAGAGGCAAGAGTGCCTTGGATAGGGAGTTGGCTAATATATTGGTAGGCCTAGGCGTATGGTTAGACATAGACTCCAATAGAGCGGGGTACACGGGAGGTGTATGCACTCTTGAGGAATTTCTAATCTACCATCGATGTTGGTTTTGTGTGGTGTCCAATATATGGTGGTTTCACATCATTGAGGGATTTTACACTTTCCAATAGGGTTGGGTAGGCTTAGACTTCACTAGGTTGGGTGAGCTAAAGATTGGTCACTTTGTGAATGTTCTATGTTTACTTTCCAATAATATAGTACCCAATGGTTGTAGTTCAACCCGTGGATGTTTCCTCCTTGGAGGTTTTACCACGTTAAAAAATCTCTTGTGTTAATTCTTCCTATCTCTATCTCTTATATTTTAATTGTATATTTTGTTATCTTGATTCATAATATTCTCTTATGATATATTGTGAAGCAAGACTTTGTATAGTGTGATTTGTGGATCCATTCTTTTGATCATTTTTGTATCTATGATTTGTAATTTTTGTTTAGTGATATTTGATCACTTTTGTAACTCATTGAACATCTATTGAAATACAAGCTTACTTTGTTGTTGTGTTTACTTGTTCTTATACCTCACACAACTAGATGATATACTTAGACCTTGCTCTCATGATTGTATTCTCGTATTGTCTATGTATGTCTTCCTTGGCTTATTTTGTTGTGTGTAAGGCTACCTTGAGGGACAAACGAAAGTTTGTTCAAGGGTTTGAGTGTAAAAAACCTATTCACCCCCCCTAGGTATGCTTTAAGCATTTAACTACGTTTGTATACATTCATATACAATATCTCGCCTAGCAGATTCCAGTGAACCAGTGGGATATCGGGGTATAGAGTATCCCGCTAGCCCAGGTCTAATTAGATCCGGGTCCGTCACATACCGTTAATTCTAAATTGCACCCCGGTGACAATTTTGGGTTAACAGAGTTCTTTAAGAATCTTGTTTTAAAGGATGGAGGTTGGGTTACTTTTGGTGATGGTACCAAAAAGCAAGTTCTTGGCAAGAGAACAATTTGTATCCCCGGATTGCCTAAACTTCGCGACACTTTGTATGTTGATGGGTTACAAGCTAACTTGATAAGCATTATTCATTTGTGTGAAATTTTTAAAGAAGTTAGTTTTAACAAAGATGTGTGCACTATAATTGATAAAAAGGGCAATGTTGTCCTAAGAGTCAAAAGGTCTATAGACAATTCCTATTGTCTTAAGATAGATCCTCTAACTTGCAACATGGCACATGAGTACAACAAGCTTAATTTGTGGCATCAACGTTTGGGTCACATGAATTTTAAAGATTTAAAAAAGCTTGAAAAACATGGCATTGTTAGAGGTCTTCCATCTTGGTAAAAAGCTTGAGGTGGTTTGTGAACCTTGCCAATTAGGTAAGCAAACCAAAGTGTCTCATAAGAAGAATTCTTACATAGCTACCAAGAAACCTTTAGAATTTGTGCACATGGACCTAATGGGGCCAATTCAAACCGAGAGCATCAATGGTAAAAAGTACATTTTTGTATGCGTTGATGATTTCTTTAGGTTTACTTGGGTTTGTTTTCTTAGAAACAAGACCGAGGCTTTTGATTACTTTATAAAGTTTTGTAATCAAGTTCAAAATGAAAAAGGTTTTGGTATCAAGAAAATATGTCGCATTAGGAGTGATCATGGGACGGAATTTGAAAATGCAAAATTTAGTGAGTTTTGTGATGGTTTAGGGATTTCTCATGAGTTCTCCGCACCTAGAACTCCTCAACAAAATGGTGTTGTTGAGAGGAAAAACCGTGTCTTGTAAGAGATGGCTAGGGCCATACTCAATAGCAAGAAAGTCCTTAGAAACCTATGGGCCGAGGCGGTCAATACCGCTTGTTATGTGTCTAATCATGTTTTTAGGAGGCCCGGCATAAAACAAACATTCTATGAGCTATGGAAGGGCAAGAAGCCCAATGTGAGTTACTTCCACACTTTTGGGAGTAAATGTTATATTTTGAATGATAGAGATTACTTAGGAAAGTTTGATGCTAAAAGTGATGTTGGTCTCTTTCTTGGGTATGCTATTAATAGTCGTGCATATAGAGTCTTTAACTTGACTACTAAGACTATCACGGAGTCTATCAATGTGAAAATAGATGATCTTAGCATGCTTAATTTGTGTGATGATAATGGTGTCAATGAACCTAAAGAAAACATGCTGAATGACACTAAAACACCTATGGATGTGGCTAGTAGTGTTTCTAGTCAAGATGATGAAAATGATAGTCATGTTGAAGTTGAAAGTCAAGGGTTGGAAAATGCTTTAAATGATAATCAACAAAATGACCAAGTTGTTGAACTCTCTCACCTAAGACTTAGAAACTTACACTATCAAGAAGACATCATATGTGATTTAAATGAAGGGGTTAGAACAAGAAATCAAATTGCTGACCAAATTTCTTATGCTTGCTACACTTCTCAAATTGAACCAAAAAATATTAATGAAGCAATTGTTGATGAATATTGGGTTGGGGCTATGCAAGATGAACTTAATCAATTTGAGAGGAATGAAGTGTGGTCCTTGGTTCGTAGACCTAAAGATATAAATGTAATTGGCACTAAATGGGTTTACACTCAAGTGGAAGGTGTAGACTTTGATGAGACGTTTGCCCCAGTTGCTCGTCTCGAGTCCATTAGACTTTTGTTGTCCATTGCATGCATTAAAAAGTTTAAATTATTTCAAATGGATGTCAAAAGTGCTTTCCTCAATGGATACCTTCAAGAAGAAGTGTATGTTGAACAACCTAAAGGTTTTGTAGACCCACACTCTCCTAATCATGTGTTTAAATTGAAAAAGGCTCTCTATGGCCTTAAACAAGCTCCAAGAGCTTGGTATGATAGGTTGACTCAATACCTTATTGACAACCAATATAGGAGAGGTGGCATTGATAGAACTTTGTTTATCAAACATCATGATCATGATATTTTTGTTGCACAAATATATGTTGATGACATTGTTTTTGGGTCTACTAATAAAACCAAGGTTGATGAATTTGTAAGTGTTATGTCAAGTGAATTTGAAATGAGCATGGTGGGTGAGTTGAATTATTTTCTAGGAATGCAAGTAAAACAAACTAGCATGGGTATAATGTTGAATCAATCTAAATATGCTAAAAATCTTGTTAGGAGATTTGGCCTAGAAAATGGAAAAGATTTTGAAACTCCCATGAGCACCACTTTAAAACTTGACAAAGATGAAAAAGGGAAAAGTGTTGACCAAAGCCTTTATAGAAGCATGATAGGTAGGTAGTCTACTTTACCTAACGGCTAGTAGACCCGACATTTGCTTTAGTGTAGGCTTGTGTGATAGATTCCAAGCAAATCCCAAGGAATCTCACTTGAAAGCCGTCAAGACGATCATTAGGTATGTCAAAGGGACTCATAGTCTTGGTCTATTTTATTCATTTGACACTAATGATATCCTAGTAGGCTATTGTGATGCCGATTGGGCGGGAAACATAGATGATCATAAAAGTACATCTGGCGGTTGCTTTTACGTTGGGAATAACTTAGTTTCTTGGTCAAGTAAGAAATAAAATTCCATTTCCCTTTCTTCTTCTGAAGCTGAGTACATTGCGGCCGGAAGTGCATGCACAAAATTACTTTGGATGAAACAAATCCTTAAGGATTATGAGATAGAACAAGGAAAAATGACACTTTATTGTGATAACTTAAGTGCCATTAACATCTCTAAAAATCCGGTTCAACACTCCCGCACAAAGCACATAGACATTAGGCATCATTTCATTAGAGATCTAGTTGAGCATTCTATTGTTACTCTAGAGCATATGCCTACTAAAAATCAACTTGCGGACTTGTTCACCAAGCCCTTGGACAAAGAGAGGTTTAAAACTCTTAGAATGTCCATTGGCATGATTTGTGTTGATTGATGTCTTTGTGTGATTGTGAGTGGCTTGATAAGAAAAACTTTATTTTAATATCAATATCTTTGAGAGCTACTCACTTGAGAAGTAATGATCTTAAACGAATATATCTTATTGTTTCTAGATCATACACTTGAGCTTGAAAATCTTATTTTTGAAAAGTGCACTAATGCTTCTCCTATATGTTTTAGTTTTTGAGTATATATGGTTGAATATGTGTAGATTATGGATGCATCTAGAAGCCTATTGCTTAGTGCATGATAGATGACCTTTGGTATGTATCCATTTTGCTTCGGCACTACATAGTATTCAACGAGCACCCTCATAGAAAGGGCTACACACCTTGGTTGTGAAGCCACCCAATGTAGGAAAGGGCTACGCCTTTGTGATGAGTGAAAGCCGCCATGAGGTGTATATGTTTATGTTAGAAAAATCAAAGAAGTGTTGAAAAGAATCATTAAAAAAAAAAAAAAAAAACTTTGATTCTAAGCCTAAAAGAAATGAAAAATAAAAGGCTTAATGGTGTATAGTTGAGAATTGTGAAAAGCTCGGGTTGTCAAATAGAAACGAGTAAACGAGCCACATGCACACACACGCTCAAATGTTGATAACTATTCTTTTAAAGCAAAAACCCGGATGAATATCGGTTTGACCTATTTTTGGAAATGCTTTAGATGGATAGGTGTGGAAATTGTTTGCATGTTAGTGTCACAATTACTCTTTCTATATATATGAGAAGCATTCACACACACACACATACATTTTGCTTATGTGCTTGATTCATTAGCAATGTGAGACTATTTTTGAGAGATTAATGAAAATCTATGATTCTCTCTTGGACTTTGACAAGTTATGAAATATGTTCTCTTATTGCTTGATTGTATGATTGTGTGATGTCCCTTGTGAACAAATCTATTTGGTGATAATATGTGGAGCATATGTTAAGGGGGAGCTTTAGTTTATTCAACTTCGCTTTCTATACAATTTGTTTGCTTAGTATCTCGTTCTTTATCTCTTGTGTCCCTTGTCTATTCCTTGACAAAAAGGGGGAGAAAATGTATACCTCACCATGTTTGATATTGGGGAGATTTTGTATACTTCACACCTTGTGTGGAAAAATGTTTCAATTGTGTGAGTCATATTCCTCTTTGTGCTTAATTGTGACTGTGACTTTGTCTTAAGAGGGAGAAATAATTCTTTCTTGATAATGTTAAGGATGGTTGGTCCTTGGAAATTGGGAAATTAAGGGAATGCTTAAATATGAAAACATTTTATTCACTTGAGATAATGCATTTTTGTATGAGATAAGGGATGTCTTCTATATTTGTTTTTGGTTAATAACTCACCATTCTTCTTTAGAGAAGATCTTTTGTTTAGTTTGCTATTTTCTCTCATAGGTACTTTAAAGACCAAAAGAGGAACTCTTGAAGACTTAAAGACATTTTAGTCTAGGAATCTCTTTGTAATATGAGGATGAGAGTATGCTATGAACTTGAGTTTATTGGAGTGAAACATTGTATGGTGAGGATGAGGTTTTGCCATCGAATAGCCAAAGGGGGAGATTGTAAGGTTCATGATTTGTATTGGCTTGATTCCATTGCAAAACGCTCTATATTTGTATTAGTTGTTGCTTACGATGTTCTGGAAGAAAAGAAGCTTAAAAGGTGAAGAGCAACATCTAGTGCAAATGTCGTCTTCAAGAGGTGAAAGCGTCAAAGGTATACTTTGACTTCTATCCTCTTGCAAGGCGTTAGAGCACACACACACAATTCATACATGTGTGTCCCTGCATAGTAGTTCAAACATTTGGTATAACACATTCACTCACTTCTTAGTATGCACATGCATTGGTCTCTTATAGACAAACATTGTAGAATTGCATGCTTTGTGACTATCTCTTTGATATGGCATGCTTGTGTGAATCTGTGTTTATTTGTTTATGTGTTTTGTATTTTGGACTTGAATATGTTCGTACTTGATTCCTTATTGAGTTCCGGTCGTTTCGGTTACTCATTCATAAGGTTTCGAGTCCAAATGACTTAGCTAGGCTACTTTGCATTCTCATTCGTTGAGTTGACTTCATCATCGTTTTCCGAGATGATTTCTCAACCTTTTGTCAAAGTCTCTTAGTCATCATCGTCGTCGTGCGTGAGGAAGTCACAGTTCGTAATCCAAAAATGGATTTGATTAGAGTTCGGATGCCCAAGATACGGGTGAAGAACGTGAGGGAGCACGCGAGAGGCAAGCATGGCCAAAGGCCATGCATTGCCCAAGCCGTGTGGGAGCCGTGGAACCCACGGCCAGAGGACCTCTCTGGTCCCGTGTGGCCCACGCACCCCCCATGGGCTTGGCTGAGGTGGCCTCTTTTGGTTGGCCAAAAATCCTCTCTCTCTCTCCTCCATTTAAACACCTTTCCTTCCCTCCAAACAAAGAACTTGAAGAACATTTTGAAAAGAAATTTCTGCAGAATTCTTCACATTTTAGTTTTTGTATTTTGATCATAACTCTCTCATACGAACTTGACATTGATTGATCCAAAAACCAAAATTGTTGGTCTTGATGAGAGCTACAAACCCCAAGCATTTCTAGAGGCAGCTGACTTCGTCATTGTTCTCAGTGGTCTGATTTTCAATACGTGGTCAACTTTGTATGTTCAACTTCTTCTTTTTCATTTCATCTTTGATCATCTCTTTTATTCTTACTATTTGATTGATGAAATATGTTGAGAAGGATGTTAGATCATATGCTAGGGGTGTTTGATCATTTGTTAACTGAGGTTTAGCTTTGTGATTTCTCTTGAACATATATTTGCTAAACTTGATTCAGCTTGAAATTGATTCTAGAAAAGGTAAATATGATGTGCCTTATGTTATTTTCTAGGTTTAATTTCATGATCTAAGAACTAGGTTTTTAGCGTGATATATTGAATATTCATACCTTGTTCTTATTGATTTACATGTCTTGATTTCTAGATACTTTTGTGATTGTTTTGTTGAAAGCATATTCTAGATTATCATTGAACATGTACATTTAGCTTGATTGATCATCTAGCTTTATTTGATTGTGTTTGCATCATTTGCATCACTTAGATCATAGCCTTGCATTAGGTTGAAGTCTCTAGCAAAGTGAATGAAGCTTTGTGGATAGAGCAAAGAAGTCTTGATTAGAGTCGGGAGGACTCAGATAATCAAGCAAGGAGACTTGTCTAGGGTCGGGAGAATCCGGATAGGCAAGCAAGAAATCTTTCTAGAGACGTGAGCGTCTTAGATAGGAAGTTGCTTTCTAGAGGTGTAGGACACATCTCGGATAGGAAGTAGGCTTGGTAGTTCACTTGCCCGAGGGTAGAGATGAGGTGATTGCTTGAGCGGATATCATGTGTTGGTAGCTTGAGTGTGTAAGTCCTTTTCGTATAGTGGATTTCTTTGCCGGTGGTTGTGGTATCAACCTGTGGATGTTTCCTCTTTGAGGTTTTACCACGTAAAAATCATTGTGTCAATTTTCACTTTACTTTTCATTATCTTCCATATCTTACATTGATTGCATATCTTGTATATTGATTTACTCTTGCTTTAGTTAAATCAATCAATTTGTCAAATCTTAGCAAGTGTGCATATTCTTTGTTATATTCCGCATTATTTTTAATATTGGAAGAGATTTGGGCCTATACCTATTCACCCCCCTCTAGGTATATTTTACACTATTACTTAAGGGAATTTCACCTACCAAGTCCATTGGACCTAGTTGAATCTATGGGAGACATGTTCGTCTCGTAGCAAGTGGGTTAATCTTTTCTAATCCACTTAGGTGACATATTTTCAATCCTAGTGGTCAAAGGTTTAAGAGCTCTAGATGTTAAGGGATTATGCAATTGGGTTCTTTTCTTTCTAGGGACATGTATCTTAGCTCTAGCCTTTTTCTTTTCAAATATGCTTTCAATTCTACACATTTTAATATAATGAAAGCAACTTGGTCTAATGTGACCATTAATACCATAAAAATGACAAGTGGGAATAAAGTTATGAATCATACCATTCCCTTGAGTATGCATTGGTGCTTTCCTTTGTCGTTGTGGTTGTCTTGGTTGTTGGATTGGATCTTTCCATCTTTGTTGAAGACCAAGACAATGTTGCTTGCTCGGTGGAGCTTGCATGATTGAACTCTTCCCTTTATGGATCTTAGGTTGAAGGAAGTTAGCATGAGAAGCCCTTTGGAGTTGAGCTTGTGCTTGACCTTTTGGTGCCACATGTACTTGGGCACTTCTTGAACACTCTCCTAGGTCAATCTTCTTCCTAGGGTGTTGAGGAAGAGGAGACATCTTGATGTTCATGCCCTTAACAAAGGTCGTCTTGCTTGAGGAGGAAGCATCCTTGTCATTAATGTAGCTAAGACCTCTCTTGTCACTTGGCCTTTTTCCAACTCCCAACATGTGGTCAAGCTTCTCGGTGCTTGAAGCCATCCTAGCCATTGAGGCTTTAGCTTCTTCAAGCTCTCTCTTCAACCCTTCTTCTCTCCTCTTAGATAAAGCTAACTCATCATTTAGCTTATCTTCATCCACCATGGATCTCACCACTTCACCACTCAAGTGGTTAACTTGTGTTGAAAGCTCAAGATTTTCCACCTTTAATCTTTGAATCTCCTTCTCATTCTTTAACCTAGAGCTTTCAAACTTGACTATGTATTCAGTTAGATCCATACTCTCCACATTTCCATTTGTGGAGTTAGATGATGAATACTTAACATTTGAGTCATTTCCTATATCTTCCATCTCACTAATGGAGTCATCTTCCTCATCAAGACCTTTACCTTAGTCACTTGATGTTATATGAGCCATATCCCAATGAGCAGCTACTTCTTCATCTTGTTCTTCTTTGGGATCACAAGTCAAAGCAACTTTGCCATCTTCTTCAACTTCTACACGAATGGCTCCAAATGCTGTGTAGTTAATGGCAAGTTCTCATCACTTGAGGGATTTTCTTCACTCTCATCCTCACTCCATGAGGCGGCTATCGCCTTTCCTTTTCTTCTATCCTTCAAGTTTCCACACTCTAGAGAGATATTCCTGAATCCTCCACATTCGTAGCATTGAATCCCCTCTCTTGAAGACACCTCTTGGTTCGGCTCGTTATTCTTGACCTTGGTCTTCTTCTTGAAGCCATCCCCCTTTGAGCCATAACCATTCTTTTGTAGACACAAGAACTTCTTGAATCTTTTAGCAATTAGCACCATGTCTTCATCCGAGTCATCCTTCTTGTTGTCATGCTTCAAAGTCTTTAAAGCAATATTCTTTTTCTTCTTAGGAGGTGAGGTGGTAGCCTTTCTTAACTCATAGGCTAGAAGTCTTCCAATGACTACACTCGGCTTCATATCCTTGTACCTATCATTCTCCTCTAAAGCTGTTACCTTGGACTCAAACCTCTCGGGAAACGATCTTATTATCTTTTGCTTGATCCTTCTATCCGAGTAAGGGTCACCAAGTTGATGACTTTAGTTGACTATGTCCATCAACTTAACCTCGAAGTCGTTGAAGCATTCGTTCTCATCCATCCTAAGCAACTCGAATTGAGTTTGGAGAACTTGACACTACAAAAAAAATGGTCTTTTCCGACGGCTAAATGCTGTTGGAAAAGATCATTTCCCGTCGGAAATACGCTTTTCCGACGGGAAAAGGCCATCGGAGGCCGTCACAAATACGCTTGTCGGAAAAAACCATTTACCGACGAGCTGTCACAAATACTACCATTTCCGACGGCTATGGCCGTCGGAAAAGATAAAAATACCGTCGGTAATAGTAATTAAGAGTGGTCAAAATTACTTGCATTTTCCGACGGCTTTACCACTATTTCCGACGGCTTATTGCCGTCGGAAATAGTCGAATTATAAAAAAAAATAAAAAAATAGTGCGACTCTACTTGACAGGCGCCACCTCACCCAGTAACGTTAAATCCATGAAACTCATAGGGTTCGAACCCTTGACTTGAATGACAATAAGGGTTACCCTTACCATTTTGCTATAACTTTATATCTGATATGTTTTGCATACTATTTATATATAAGCTATTGATATTTTTGTAAAATATCTAATTAAATATTTTTTTTTATAAAATTTAAATATAACTATTGAGATATTGTTTTTTAAAATAATATTTTATTGAAATTATTAGAGTTTGTTTTAAAAAATTTGATATAGTGTAACTAAACATAAATAAAAATAACTAAATGTTCTTGTGATTACTAATAATTTTACTATATTTTATATTTAGTTAATTTAGTAAGATGTTTCCATAAAGTAATTCGAATTAAATTTTAGCATTTCCGATGATACTTTTAATGTTGTTAGAAAAGTGAGTAATATTGACGGCTTATTTGACTATTTTTGAAGGCCTAAAAGTAGTCGGAAATGCAGTACTGTTATTTATTTTATTTTTTTTTATTTCCGACGGCACAATAAGTCCCACAAGTCATCGACATAACTCGACAACTTGACACAACCCAAATCAATCTTGTAGATGTCAAGTACGAGGGCGTCGTAATGTTCCTTGACATCCCTACGTGACTTTCTAGACATTTGACTGGCGATATTTTGCCATCGGGCAATTTTTCAAGATAAAATTGCTTATAATAAGAGGGAGTTCCTAAAGAATGATGTCAATATCTCACAAATCCCTGCATCATAACCCTGACAAATGTTTTGTGTATTTCTGTTGCATCAAAGTGTTCACTCCTGATTTTTGCACATATATGTCATTGTCCAAATAGCAATTTAAGGAAAATCAGGTGTATTAAATGCTTACTACAAAATAGAGTTTATATAATTATTTTATCTAACTTTTTATTTTTCAAGAAAAAATAAATCATGAAATTTTTATTTATACAAATTATTTGAAGAAACTTTATATAAAAATATGTTTTTGACACTTAAAAAAAATTTAATCTTTTCCAAAAAAAAAAAAATTAATCTTTTCCGACGGCTAAATGCTGTCGGAAAAGACCATTTACCGTTGGAAATGTGACTATTTCCGACGGTAATTAGGCCGTCGGAAATGTTGGATTACTTTTTCCTCCAACGGAACAAGACTATTTCCGACGGCACAATCCGACGGCACAAAGACTATTTCCGACGGTCATTTGGCCGTCGGAAATATCGTATCAGATTTTTACTCATTTCCGACGGCACTGATATGACTGTCGGAAAAGGTACTATTACCGATGGCAATTAGCGCCGTCGGAAATAGTTCGTCATTGATGGGGATTTTTTTTGTAGTGTGAAGCTTCGAGTCCTTAACGACTTCAGTTCCCTCATGTACAACTTCTAGGATGTCCCACGCCTTCTTAGTGATCCTAGTATTTTTAATCAATTTGTATTTATTTTCGTTCATTGCACATAGGATGACATGCATCGCCTTCCTATTCCATTTTGATGCCTCAAACTCTTGCGCGTTCCATTGCACCTTAGGCTTAAGCACATCCTCTCCTCCACCCGTAGGAGTCATCATCAGTGGAGTGTAGCCGTCTTCAACCGCCATCCAAGCCCGGTCATAGATTTGGCATATGTACGACTCAATCTTGCCTTCCTAAGAGGCATAATTCAACCCGGTGAGTAGGGGAGGTCTTGTGCTAGAAGCACCCTCGTTTCCACTACCATTTTAACTCATAGTGTTTATGAATGAATAAAATGAATGCAAATGTATGTAGTCAATCAAAAACACACAAAATGCAAAAACACACTAAAAGCACGAATCTCCTAAATATATCTAGGAACCCTCTCTGATACCAACTGAAACAAATATAGGTGTGTCTAAATATACCTAGAAATGGGTGGGGATTAATAGGTTTTAATCAAGTTAATTACCAATT
Organism: Acer yangbiense; assembly: GCA_008009225.1. Taxonomy (NCBI): domain Eukaryota; kingdom Viridiplantae; phylum Streptophyta; class Magnoliopsida; order Sapindales; family Sapindaceae; genus Acer; species Acer yangbiense. Next base: position 8,986 of record VAHF01000026.1, on the reverse strand, counting down.
TTTCTTGATTAGTCAATATTCAATAAAAACCCCAATCTAGTCAAAATAACAATCAACTTAATCTAAGTGCGGAAAATAATAAATTGCTTGTTGATTGATTTACGTGAAAAACCTTCAATAAGGAAAAACTCATGGGCTAGTATGCTAGCTAGACACGATCCTCGAAATCACTACTTGTAATTGTAAGGATTCCCATTCTTTGATTGGTGTAAGGATTCCCGTTTTGTTGATTGGCTTATTTCGTGGTCAAACCACATGTTGGGGTTTTGAATGTAAGGGTAGTCTAAGTGATTAATGTTGAAGATCAAAGGCCCTTCCATGACCTCAAGATACAAGCACGCCAAAGGTATAATCTCTTGTGCTTAACTTTCTTTGAAGAGATTTAGAAGCACACATACACTTTGCATTCTTACATTTGTGTGCATTCTCTTCATATGTCACATTACACACTAGCACTTTGATTGTTATATCTTGTTGTGTATTTATGTGTCTTGTAATTCGTTTCCCGATAGTGTTCGGAAATGTCCGCGCATGCACTAGAATGTGCTTGGTTTTGCGCGAAGACCGCCCATGGAGAATGCCCTTGGTTTCTCTTTGGTTTTCACCTATGTTGGTGATCGGCGGTTATGATCGGCGGCCTAGCCGCCGAATGAAACCGCCGTTTGCATCCACAAGTGTCTGGAGCAATTCTACGGTCACGATCGGTGGTCACGACTGCCGTTCGAAACCGCTGTTCATACCTGATCGATTTAATATCTCGGGTTTGATTCGGCAGTTGGATCGGCGGTCACGAAACCGCCGAATGAAACCGCCGTTGTTCCCCTGTTCTTCTCGGGTTCAATTCGGCGGTTAGAATTGGCGGCCTGGCCGCCGATTGAAACCATCGAACGGTGCGTTTCAATGGCAAACTTGTCTTTTCACATGCCCTGTTCTTGATGTCTATAAATATCACACTTTCTCATTTTCAGAATTAATGTTCTTTAACTCTAAGAACCCTAAACTTCAAAGAGAGATATTTGAGAGAAAATCAAATCAAGAACACCTTTTTTAACACTCAAAAACCATTCTCATATGCATCAAATTATCATCTAAGCATTTTCTAGCATAGTTAGGATGCTTGCTTGCATGGGTTTTGAAAGTCCTAGAGGCGTGTTCAATATAAAGCTAGAGGGGGGGTGAATAGATTTTTAGCTATTATTACCCAATTTTCGCATACAAGTCAATATTACGAAAATGCCCCTACTAGTTAAATATACAAGCGAGTGTAATATAGTGCGGAATTAAATAACACTTGATGTATACGTGGAAACCCAACCACTGGGAAAAACCACGGGCTGATTAGTGCGCCACACTCGGACCTCGAAATCCACTAATCGAAATGGAGTTTACAACCTATGTAGACCTCGTCTAACACTCCGGTCAATAACCCCCCACTTCTACCACTCGGGCCTTTAAAAGTGGCTCTAGTCCAATTGCTTGAGGCCTAAGCAACCTTAGCCTCAAGACTTAATTCTCTAAGAAGAGATTATGCAACCTATGTGAATATGTATTAATATTCAAATAACAAACAAGGCTAGTAACCTTAGATGCTTATCTAGGATGATGATATAATCAATTTAATCAACCCTAGATATCAATTGCTAAATGACATGTCAAATAGCTTAGCTAATCAAGATTAAGCAAAAACCTAATTAGCTATCACAAAAACAACACTCAATTAATTCATCACAATTAATTCTCTATTCTTGTATTTATCATATGATCAACAACATACAAGTAAATAAATAGAGAATATGCTAGATAGTAAAAATACTAAAATAAGATTAAACTAATCAAAATCTTACCAAGCATATTGTGATGATGCCAATCCAATCATAGATGCTTTCTATGTAGACATAGAGGATGCAATATGAAATTTGATGCAAAAAGGATTTGATTTGAGTGTTTAAAGGTGGGTTCTTGATTTGATTTTTTCTCAAAAATCTCTCTTGAAAGATTAGGGTTCTAATTGCTCAAGAAACTTATTCAGAGATTGAGAAAATAAGATATTTATAGACATCAAGAATTGGGTATGTGAAAAGACACTTTTGCCCTTGAAACGCACCATTCGGCGGTTTCAATCGGCGGCCAGGCCGCCGATGACGACCGCCGAATTGAGCTCGTGAAGAACAGATCATTAACGGCGGTTTCATTCGGCGGTTTCGCGACCGCCGATCCAACCGCCGAATCAAACCCGAGGGATTAAAATCGATCAGGTATGAACGGCGGTTTCGAACGGCGGTCATGACCGCCGATCTTGACCGCATAATTGCTTCAGACCAATCTGGACTGAAACGGCGGTTTCATTCGGCGGCCAGGCCGCCGATCATAACCGCCGATCACCAACAATGGTGAAAACCAAGGAGAAGCCAAGGGCATTCTCCTAGGCGGTCTTCGCGCGAAACCAAGCACTAATTAGTGCAAGGCGCGGACGTTTCCGAACAATGTCGGGAAACGAATTATAAGGCACATATACACACAACAAGATATATCAACCAAAGTGCTAGTGTGTAAAGGACATGTGAAGAGATGCACATAAAAATAAGCAAGTATGCAATCATAGCAAGAATGCTAAGTGTGTGTGTTCTACTAAATCTCTTCAAAGAAAAAACAAGCACAAGAGATTATACCTTTGGCGTGCTTGTATCTTGAGGTCATGGAAGGGCCTTTGATCTTCAACACCAAACACTTAGACTACCCTTACATTCAAAACCCCCACATGTGGTTTGACCACGAAATAAGCCCATCAACAAAACGGGAATCCTTAATCTCCCCCTTTGGCTATTTCGTGACAAAACCACCACTCACATTGATTCCTCACAAACAAAAATTAACCTATGGGTCAATGAAGATTTTCTACAATACAAAGAGATATATAAAAAAAACTTGAAGTCTTCAATCTCTTGTAGAACAATCATTCCCTGAAACAAGGTTTCTATACTTTCCAATTCAAGTAAAAGTGAGATGAATCAAGTGAGGACATAAACAAGCAATTGCATTTCTAAGAAATAAACACAAACATCATGCAATGTAGATGAATGCAATGCTCCCCCCTCAAAGGGTTACTCCCCTCAATGTATATCTCCCCAATGTGCACCCATTGCTACAACAATTTGCACCTCCCCTTACCACATTCTACTCCCCCTTTTTGTCATGATATAGACAAAGGAGTAGTCCCCCAACCGGGTTACTCAAGGCAAAGAGAGATAGTAGCATTCTATAGCATAATCAATATAAGTCACTTTGCATCTCAATTAATCGGAGAGAAACGAGGAGATTTATTAGATAAATGTGTGAAACAAAAACGGGAATCCTTACAATCTCCCCTTTGGCTATTCGTGGTCAAACCACATGTTGGGGTTTTGAATGTAAGGGTAGTCTAAGTGTTTGGTGTTGAAGATCAAAGGCCTTCCATGAACTCAAGTACAAGCACGCCAAAGGTATAATCTCTTGTGCTTGTTTTTCTTTGAAGAGAATGTAGCATTCTAGTATATGCATATCAATATAAGTCACTTTATGAAATCTCAATTAATCGGAGAGAAACGAGGAGATTTATTAGATAAAATGTGTGAAACAAAATGCTTTGCATACAAGACATATTGCATTCAGTCCAAAATACCATGGTATTTGGCAAAGCAAATGACAAGGTTTTAATAGGAATTCAAACCAATTTCACCATTGTCATGAGAGAGCAAGGATATAGAAATTTCATTGATTTCAATTTAAGACAACTATATCCAACTTTATAAGCTAAACATGTCATGAGCAACTTTGCACCCTATTTGATTTTTCCGGGAATGAAACCCCGTATGATAGTAGACATGTTCAACCAATAAATAAAAGAGAGACATTTGGATTGTAAAATCCTTGAATGGATACTAGATCCTTTTTCATTTGAGTCTCATTAGCTTTTCACACAAGGTTTTGCATTTAATAACGCAATATCAATTCATGCTTTTCATTTGAGCATGTACATGAATTTCTGCTTTTCATAAGACATTAGCATGTTATTTAAGAATCATCATGTCATGGAGATAATCATAGTCATTCAATCATACTTCCTACATACATCTCCTAGTCCAAAATGCATGTTTGAACATAAATATGACATGGATTGTAAACAGCAAGGTTCACACTTATTGAATTGAAAACATATATACATATGTGACAACCAAGCTACTCAAGCAATCAACCAAGAAGCATAAGATTTTTCAAATTTTTTGCAAGTGACAAGAATGCAAAAATAGCTCTCTTTGCTTGAGTTCCCCATATGGGTTAGTATCATCCTTCATTAATGAAGGGCATGAGGTCCTATGGACCTACCAAGTCCATTGGACTTAGTTGAACCTATTTGAGACTTGTTAGTCTCGTAGCAAGCGGGTTCATTTTTCCTTATCCACATAGATATGAAATTTTCCTAGTGGACAATGGTTCAAGAGTACTAGAATTAATAGGATCATGAATATGAATGTTTTCCTTCCTATTAGCATGCAATCTAGCTCTATCATTTTCTTTTCAATCATGCTTTTGATTCTACATAATTTAATGAAATGAAAGCAATTTGGTCTAATGTGACCATTAATACCACAAAAGTGACATGTAGGGACAAATTTAGAATTCATACCATGTCCTTGTGCATGCTAGGAGCATCCCATGACTTTGTGTTGAGCGCGGTTCAAATCTTCTTTGTTGTTGAACCGGTCTAGCTTGCTTCCTTGTCTCATTTTGCATGATTGACTCTTCCCTTGATGAATATCAGCTTGAGGAAGTTAGGTTGAGGAACTTTTTGAGCTTGAGGTTGTCTCTTAGGAGCTACCTTCACTTGTGCATTTCTTGAACATTGTCCTAGATCAATTTTCTTCCTAGGAGTGTGCACCGGTGAGGCTTCTATCTTGCCCAAACTCTTGACAAAGACGTCTTGGTTGGAGTAGTGATCTCCTTTGTTTCTTCATACCCAATACGTCTCTTGTCACAAGGGTTCTTTCCACTACCAAGAATGTGGTCAAGTTTCTTGGTGCTTGTAGTCATCCTAACAATGACTCTATGGCTTCAACAAGCTCTCTCTTCAACCCTTCTTCATTCCTCTTAGACATAGGTAGCTCATCCTTTAGCTTGTCTTCAATCTTCTTGGATGCCTCCACTTGTTTACTTAAGTGTCATTGTGTGTTGAAAGTTCTAGATTTTCATCCTCTAAAACTTCAATTTATATTTTTCTTCTCCAATGAACTTCACACTTGACTATAAAGTCATTTACATCCATTTTCTCTACACCTCCATTTGTAGAGATAGATGAGGAGTCATCTTCACTTAAGTTATCTCCTCCACTCTCATTCTCACTAATGGAGTCATTTCCCTCATTTAGACCTCCACCTTGATCTCTTGAGTCAATGAGAGTCATATCCCAATGAGTAGCTACATTATCTTCTCTAGAGCTACTTCTCATCTTTTTCTTCTATGGGATCACTAGTCAAGTCATTCTTACCAACAACTTTATCTTACACACGTGGCCCCAAATGCCGTGTAGTGATGGTAAGCTCATCATCACTTGATGACTTATCTCCCTCCGGAGTCATCACTTTCACTCAATGTGGCGGCCATCACTTTTGCCATCTTGTTCTTCAAGTTCCCACAATCGGGTGAGATGTGACCTATACCACCCACTCATAGCATTGGACCCCTTTCTTTCACTATGCTCTTGCCTAGGCTCAAAATTCTTGAAGGGAGCTTTTTTCTTCAAGTTTGGCCCTTGGATCCAAGCCCTTGTTCTCGAACTTGACAAACTTCTTGAATCTTCTAAGTAGCAAAGCCATGTCTTGGTCGAGTCACCTTTTCCTCCTTCACAACCTTGGAAGCATTCAAAGCAATTCTTTTTGCTTTTTAGGAGGTGAAATACTAGGAGCCTTCCTAGATTCATAGGCGAGGAGTCTTCCAATCACCTCGCTCGGCTTCATATCCTTGTAAGTGCTATTTTCTCTAAAGCCGTCACTTTTGATTCGAACCTAGCGGGGAGAGACCTCATAATTTTCTGCTTAACTCTCCTATCCGAATAAGGATCACCGAGTTGATGGCTTTGATTCACAATATCCATCAACTTGACTTCAAAGTCATTGAAGCACTCATCCTCCTCCATTTTAAGCAACTCAAATTGCGTTTGAAGGACTTGTAGCTTCGAATCCTTAACCACATCGGTTCCTTCGTGTGCAACCTCTAGGATATCCCATGCCTCCTTGGCTATCCTAGTGTTCTGAATCAGTTTGTACTGATTTCATCCACTGCACATAGAAGAGCATGCCATGCTTCCTATTCCATTTTGAAGTCTCAAACTCTTCAGGTGACCATGGGCCTTTGGCTTGAGTACTTCTTCTCCACCACCGTGGGAGTCATCATAGGAGGTGCATACCATCTTCAATTGCCATCCATGCCTATCATGGATTTGGCACACATATGCCTCCATCTTGCCTTTCATGAGGCATAATTCACACCGGTGAGGAGAGGAGGCCGTGTGCTTGAAGCACCCTTGGTTGCCACCGAATCCATCATTGTCTCAATGAATGAATGAAATGTATGCAAAATGTATGAATGAGCAAAAATCACACAAATGCACAACACACCTAAAATGAGCTAGGATCACTAAGTATATCTAGGAACCCGCTCTGATACCAATTGAAAGTCCTGAGGCGTGTTCAATATAAAGCTAGAGGGGGGGTGAATAGATTTAGCTATTATTACCCAATTTTCGCATACAAGTCAATATTACGAAAATGCCCCTACTAGTTAAATATACAAGCAAGTGTAATATAGTGCGGAATTAAAATAACACTTGATGTATACGTGGAAACCCAACCACTGGGAAAACCACGGGCTGATAGTGCGCCACACTCGGACCTCGAAATCCACTAATCGAAATGGAGTTTACAACCTATGTAGACCGTCTAACACTCCGGTCAAACCCCCCACTTCTACCACTCGGGCCTTTAAAAGTGGCTCTAGTCCAATTGCTTGAGGCCTAAGCAACCTTAGCCTCAAGACTTAATTCTCTAAGAAGAGATTATGCAACCTATGTGAATATGTATGAATATTCAAATAACAAACAAGGCTAGGTAACCTTAGATGCTTATCTAGGATGATGATATAATCAATTTAATCAACCCTAGATATCAATTGCTAATGACATGTCAAATAGCTAGCTAATCAAGATTAAGCAAAAACCTAATTAGCTATCACAAAAACAACATCAATTAATTCATCACAATTAATTCTCTAACTTGTATTTATCATATGATCAACAACATACAAGTAAATAAAAAGAGAATATGCTTGATAGTAAAAATACTAAAATAAGATGAAACTAATCAAAATCTTACAAGCATAGTGATGATGCCAATCCAATAATAGATGCTCTATGTAGACATAGAGGATGCAATATGAAATTTGATGCAAAAAGGATTTGATTTGAGTGTTTAAAGGTGGGTTCTTGAATGATTTTTTCTCAAAATCTCTCTTGAAAGATTAGGGTTCTAATTGCTCAAGAACTTATTCAGAGATTGAGAAAACAAGATATTATAGACATCAAGAATTGGGCATGTGAAAAGACACTTTGCCCCTGAAACGCACCGTTCGGCGGGTTTCAATCGGCGGCCAGGCCGCCGATGACGACCGCCGAATTGAGCTCGTGAAGAACAGAGCATTAACGGCGGTTTCATTCGGCGGTTTCGTGACGCCGATCCAACCGCCGAATCAAAACCGAGAGATTAAATCGATCAGGTATGAACGCGCGGTTTCGAACGGCGGTCGTGACCGCCGATCTGGACCGCATAATTGCTTCAGACCAATCTGGACTGAAACGGCGGTTCATTCGGCGGCCAGGGCCACCGACACCAACAATGGTGAAAACCAAGGAGAAGCCAAGGGCATTTCCATAGGCGGTCTTCGCGCGAAACCAGCACTATTAGTGCAAGCGCGGACGTTTCCGAACAATGTCGGGAAACGAATTATAAGGCACATATACACACAACAAGATATATCAACCAAAGTGCTAGTGTGTAAAGTGACATGTGAAGAGATGCACATAAAAATAAGCAAGTATGCAATCATAGCAAGAATGCTAAGTGTGTGTGTGCTACTAAATCTCTTCAAAGAAAAAACAAGCACAAGAGATTATACCTTTGGCGTGCTTGTATCTTGAGGTCATGGAAGGGCCTTTGATCTTCAACACCAAACACTTAGACTACCTTACATTCAAAACCCCAACATGTGGTTTGACCACGAAATAAGCCAATCAACAAAACGGGAATCCTTACAGGTTTTGGTCAAACACTTTTTTGGAAGTTATTCACTATTATCATATATAAATTAGTGTTTTATTACATTGACATATCTATATTATTTTTGGTGCTCTTAGAATATATTTAGATACAAAATAGGGATGTTGTGTTGCATGATTGAGTGTGTATTTGATAGCTAGCTAGGTTTTCATATCTAATTTAGCTAAGCTATTGGATTGACAGTCATCAGATTTTAATATCTAGGATTGAATTTATTGAAAATCATACATTCTAGGTAGCATATAGAGTAACCTAGTTCTAAATGGCCCATTTGGATATTTTTATATATGCACTTAGGTTGTAATCTCTTCTTAGAGAATTAAGTCTTGTGTTGCTGTCGGGATTAGGTAGCTTAAATCACAAAGCAATCGGACTAGGTCCATTATACCGGGGGATAGGTAGTTGTGATGATTATGATCGGGATTAGATCATTAAACTGGGATAGGTTGTAATCATTTCAATTAGTGGATTCGAGGTTCGTGTGTGGCGCACATAAAAGCGGTGGTTTTTCTGTGAGGGTTTCCACATAAATATCTTGTGTCATTTATAATTCTGCCACTTATTACATTGATAGTATATGGATAGTTATGGGCATTTTCGTAATATTGACATCATTGCGAAAA